>PVKP010005571.1:0-88714 GCA_004027715.1 Plecturocebus donacophilus | reverse complement strand
TGGCTGTTTTGCCCATTAGTTGGTGTAGATTCTTCATTATGGTGATGCTCTTTACCTTTTGGTATGTTTTTGGAATGGCTGATACTGGTTGTTCCCGTCCATGTGTAGTGCTTCTTTCAGAAGCTCTTGTAAAGCAGGCCTGGTGGTGATGTAATCTCTGAGTACTTGTTTGTTCGCAAAAAATTTTATTTTTCCTTCGTTTATGAAGCTTAGTTTGGCCAGATATGAAATTCTAGGTTGAAAGTTCTTTTCTTTAAGGATGTTGAATGTTGGCCCCCACTCTCTTCTGGCTTGTAGGGTTTCTGCTGAGAGATCTGCTGTGAGTCTGATGGGCTCCCTTTGTGGGTAACCCGACCCTTCCCTCTGGCTGCCCTTAGCATTTTCTCCTTCATTTCAACCCTGGTGAATCTGATGATTATGTGCCTTGGGGTTGCTCTTCTTGAGGAATATCTTTGTGGTGTTCTCTGTATTTCCTGGACTTGAATATTGGCCTTCCTTGCTAGGTTGGGGGAGTTTTCCTGGATAATATCCTGAAGAGTATTTTCCAGCTTGAATTCATTCTCTTCGTCACATTCACGTACACCTATCAAACGTAGATTAGGTCTTTTCACATAGTCCCATATTTCTTGGAGACTTTGTTCATTCCTTTTGACCCTTTTTTCTGTCATCTTGCCTTCTCATTTTATTTCATTGAGTTGATCTTCGACCTCTGATATCCTTTCTTCTGCTTGGTCAATTCAGCTGTTGAAACTTCTGCATGCTTCACAAAGTTCTCGTGTTGTGTTTTTCAGCTCCATCAATTCACTTATATTCTTCTGTAAGTTGTCCATTCTCATTAACATTTCGTTAAATCTTCTTTCAAGGTTCTTAGTTTCTTTGCATTGGGTTAGAACATGTACTTTTAGCTCACAGAAGTTTCTTATTATCCACCTTCTGAAGCTTGATTCTGTGAGTTCCTCACACTCATCCTCCATCAGGCCTTGTTCTCTTGCTGATGAGGAGCTGCGATCCCCTGTAGGAGGAGAGGCATTCTGATTTCGGGTGTTCTCAGCCTTTTTGCACTGGTTTCTTCCCATTCTTGTAATTGTCGTCTTTGTAATTGCCGACTTTCAGATTGGGTCTCTGAGTGGACGTCCAGCTTGTTGGTGATGAAGTTTTTTCTGTTTCTTAGTTTTCCTTCCAGGGACGCCCCTTCCCCACAGAGCTGGGCCTTCCCGGATTCAGCTGTGCTTGTTCTCGGTCCTCAGCGCTTCCAATTGCTGTTCTCCTTGTGGGGATTGGACCAGCCGAGCCCGACTAAAAGGGCATCCAGTCCCGTACAATCCACACAGAGAAGCGCCGCACCGGCCAAAAGAGTCGCGCTGGTGACCCGTGTGGCTCCTTTGCAGGGAATCTCCCAGTCTGTGGGCATCAAAAATTCATCTGCAATTGCGGCATCCACTTGCTCTCTGTGCTTTCGCTGGGAGCTACAATCCTGAGCTGCTGCTACGTGGCCATCTTGGATCTCTCTCCCTGAAGTATTTATCTTTCTTTAGATCTAATGGTGTTTGCTTTGTAAATTGGGGTGCTCTAGTGTTGAGTGCATACATATGTATATTTGTTAATTCCATTGCTGCATTGATGCCTTTGTCTTTTGTTAATAGTTTTTTAAGTAACGCTTCTTATACGTGATATAAATATAGCTACTCTTGCTTGCTTAGGTTTTATTTGCATGGAATATCTTTGTCTATTCCTTTTACTTTCAATCTATTTGTCTCTTTACAGGTAAAGGATGTTTCTTTTAGGAAATGTATAATTGAATCTTGTTTGGTCTTTGTTTTAATGATTCAGCCAGTCTATATCTTTTACATTCAAGATTACTATTGATAAGTAAAGCTTCATTTGTAGGTTTTTTTGTTTTTTTTGTTTTTTATAGATGGAGTCTTACTCTGTCACCCAGGCTGGAGTGCAGTAGCATGATATCAGCTCACTGCAGCCTCCACCTCCCAGGTTCCAGCATTTCTCCCACCTCAGCCTCCTGAGTAGCTTGGATTACAGTCATGGGCCAACACACCCAACTAATTTTTGTATTTTTAGTAGAGATGAGGTGTCACAATGTTGGCCAGGCTCATCTTGAACTCATGACCTCAGGTGATCTACCCACCTCGGCCTCCCAAAGTCCTAGAATTGCAGGCATGAGCCACTATGCCCAGCCTATTTGTGTTTTATTGTTAATTGTTTTCTGGTTGTTTTGTGTATTCTTTATTCTTTTCATTTCCTCTTATTATTTATCATCGTGATTTGGTGGTTTTCTGTTCTGGTACCATTTGAGTCCTTTCTTTTCCTCATTTGTATATTCACTTTACAAATGAGTTGCATAGCTTTGTGTGTTTTCATGGTGTTAAATGCCACCTATTGCTTCCAGGTTTAGGACTTCCTTGAATATATCTTGTAGGGTGAATCTAGTGGTGACAAAAGTTTCTTCAGCTATTTTTGTATGGAAAATATTTTTTTTTCTTTATTTATGAAGAAACATTTTCCTGGATGTTGTATCCTTGGCTAGCAGAATTTTTTCTTTAATCATTTTGAATATATCAATTCATTATCCTTTGGCTGCCAAGGACACATTCATTGTTAATCTGTTGGGGTATATTTAGAGTTGACTAGAAGCTTTTCTCTTGCTGTTTTTAGAATTCTCTTGTGTTTGGCTTTAGACTATTTCACAATAGTATACTTTTTGCATTATATTTCTGTGAGAATCTCACTGTCTCCTGTATGTAGATATCTAAATGTGTTGCTAAATTTGGGAAGTTTTAAATTATTATTAGATTTTTGAAACTTATCTCTCTTTGCCTTTTGGGACATTTAAGTTGTATATTTTGTTGCTATGTTGTATGCCATATATCATGAAGCCTTTACTCATTCTTTTATTGTTCTTTCAAATTTATTTCTGTTTGATTGGGTTATTTAAAAAGATGTGTCCTCACGTTTTGAAATTATTTCTTCTGCTTAATCTACTATATTACTGAAGGTTTTTAATGTATTTTGTATATTATTCATGAAGTTTTCATTTCCAAAATTTTGGCTTGACTTTTTTTTAAATAATATCTCTTTCATATTATTTTATATCTTTGCTAAATGTAACATTCATATCCTGAATAGATTTTTTTCTGAATTTTTTGTATTGTTTGGCAGAAATCTCTTGTATTTTACTGAGCTTCTGTAGAATCAACAATTTGAATACTTTCTAAGAGTTTCATGAATTTCTTTTTAATTGAGATGTGTTAATAGGGGATTATTGTGCTCCTTTGGAGGTATCATATGCTCTTATTTGTGTTTCCTGTGTCCTTATGTTGATAACTGTGCACCTGGTATAGTAGTCGCTTCTTCCAATTTTTGATTTTGCTTTCATGAGGAGAACATTTTCCTGTAGATTTTTCTGCATTGTTGGTTGGGTAGGGCACTTTGGCTTTGCTTCTGAGTGCATGCTGTATTGTAGCCTCTGTATGGTTTCTTCAGCTATTAACAGGCTTAGTGGTTTTTGTGGTATCTACTCACTTCAGAGGCTAAGGGTGCAATTCTTAGTGGATGCTGTGGTAACATTTTGCTGGAGACTGGGACACCAAATAGGCCAGGCCTCAGGCCCCATAGTGACAAAAGTGTGCTGAGCAGACATGTCTTTGGGCCAAAGGGTAGCCTATGTGGTGTTAGCATGTACAATGAGGTGAACTATTGAGACTCCAGGTGGCTTTGTCAAATGGCATGTCGTGGCAGCAGTGGGCTTGGTGTGTGGGTAGGTTCTTGAGCCCATTGTCAGACAGCATGGGAAAGAAAATGGCAATGGCAGTGCTGGGACTACCCTTTGGGTCCTGAGCAATACATACTGGTTTTGGTTATGGCTGCAATGAGCAGTTAAGGCCAATCTTCAGGCCTGAAGGTGGCATATGCAGGCAAGTGTCCACTATGACAGTAGCAGCCTGCCAGCTAGTCCCAAACTCAGCCCCCAAAAGGATTATTCATGTGCCACCAATTGTATACTTGGCTGGGTAATCCTCTGTTCCCTGGACTGTGTTTGTTGCAACAGTGCTGGGACAGACAAAGTTGTGCTGGGCATGCTTGTCCCTAGGCCCTTCAGTAGTCTCTATCATCATCAGCTATGGTAGGCAAATACAAGGCAAGCCTCATGTTACTGTAGAATACTCAGATGTAAAGTGACGGCAGTCATGACACTGCCTTGCCACTAAGGAGAGTGGTGCCATCTTGAGTGGTGTCAGTCTAGGCTGACAGATGGGGAATGCACCACTTGCACATTGGTCCCAGTGGTGCTCTTGCCTCACCCGCAATGATCATAGACCATGCCTTATTTATGGCTTAGCTTCTGGTACAGGAGCCTGGGCTTTGGTCATACCTCAGCCCTTACTGGAGTAGCCTGTAGTCACTTGCACCTTAGGCAAAGTGCCAACAGTCCATATTTATCTTGCACCTCAGCCACAGCACCCCTGAGTTCCAGAACAGTGACCAATCTCCTGGTTATAAGGGCTCTGAAGTGGAAACTTGCTGTACCTGCTTAAGATCAGGTAACCTGTGGGACCCACAGAGACCTTCCTCGCTGCAGTAGTGCCATCACACTATCTCCTGGCAGTTTCCTATGTTAGTTCCAGAGCCCACGAGGATCAAAGGGTTCTCCAATGGCTAGGATTACAGAAGTTCATGGAAAGAATATGGAACCTTGAGAGTCTCTCACTTATATTTTCCCCATGTTAAGGAGTCTATCTTGGCTTCCAGCCAACCCTGGCCAAGTAGGCTGCCTTGCTTCATTCTTCTTCCTTGCTTTAGGTATTTTCTGATACTTTTCTCTCTTGAATTCCATTGTTCTCTCTTGGATGATCTATTTTTTTTTTTTTTTTAGAAAAAGAGAGAAAAGGAGAAAGAAAGAAGAAACAGTAAAAGAAATAAAAGAATGAAAGAGAGAAAGAAAGAGGAAGAGAAAGAGGGAGAGAGAATGGGATTCTTGTTTTATTGCCCAGGCTAGAATACAGTCTAAAAATGGGGATTAAAAACCTCTTTTATGCCAATAATTGTGCTTAACAATGGAGACAGGAAGGAATAGGTGATGAAAATAACAAATAAGCAGCCAACCAATATTTTATTTAAACCTGTGAAATGCTATGCAATTGCTGAGGAGTGATTTACTTCCAATTATGTGGTCACTTTTAAAATAGGTATAATGTGATACTGAGAAAAATTTATGTTTTGTGGATTTAGGGAGGAGAATTCTGTAAATATTTGTTAAGTCTAGTTGTTCCAGGTCTGAGTTCAAGTCCTGGATATCCTTGTTAATTTTCTATCTCATTGATCTGTCTAATATTGACAGTGTAATGTTAAAGTCTCCCACTATTATTGTGTGAGAGTCTAAGTCTCTTTGTAAGTCATTAAGAACTTGCCCTATGCATCTGGGTGCTCCTGTAATGGGTGCATATATATTTAGGATCATTAGCTCTTCTTGTTGCATTGATCATTTCACCACCATGTAATGTCCCTCTTTGTTTCTTATGTTCTTTGTTGTTTTAAAGTCTGTTTTATCAGAGACGAAAATTGCAGCTTCTGGTAATGCTAGCTGGCTGTTTTACTCATTAGCTGATGTAGATTCTTCATTATGGTGATGCTCTTTACCTTTTGGTATGTTTTTGAAATGGCTGATACTGGTTGTTCCTGTCTACGTGATGATCTATTTGAAGTGTGATTACCTACTCACTATTTTGTTTCTTCTTAGTGTCGGGAGTGAGTACAAAATGCCTTCTCTGCCATCTCAAAGCCCCTCCTGTCCCCAGTGTATTTTTAAAAGTTAATTTAATTTTGAAATTAAAACTAGTAAAAACATTAAAAAGTTGAGGCTGGGCATGGTGGCTCACACCTGTAATCCCAGCACTTTGAGAGGCCGAGGCTGGCAGATCACCTGAGGTCAGGAGTTTGAGACCAGCCTGGCCAACATGGTGAAACTCCATCCCTAATAAAAATACAAAAATTAGAATGTAGTGGCATGGGCCTGTAATCTCACCTACTCAGGAAGCTGAGGCAGGAGAATCACTTGATCCTGGGAGATGGAGGTTGCAGTTAACTGAAATCATGCCACTGCCCTCCAGCATGGGTGACAAAGTGAGACTGCATATCAAAAAAAAAAAAAAAAGGAAAGTGCATCAATTTAATAAGTTGTAAAAATTCTAAGTTAGTTAGACATTAGGAAACAAATTTAGCAATATATTTAAAAATTACTGTACCATAATAAAAAGTTGTATTGTTTTTGTTTAAAATAATCCAATATTAAATCTCTTAAAGAATTTTTTATTGAAGAAGCGCAAGGAAAAACATTGCATTTTACAAAATAATAATCATTTAAGTAAAATCTGATTCACTCACTAATTAAACTAATAAATGAGGGAAGAATTAAAACTTCTTTACATGTAAAAAAACTGTTTCTAATACTCATAACTAACATCTGTCCTACTTAAAGCTGACATGTTACATTTATTCAAATTAAAGTCAGTAACAATGAAAATTTGGTAACTTTAATTGTTACTGAGTACCACTGTCTTTAAAGTTCTAATAAGAGTGAATGGTCAGTAAAATAAACATAATTACTCTATTTCTTCTCTTTCTTTATTTGAAATAAACATCTAAACATCTAATTTTACAGAAAAATATTAAAAAACAACAATGATAAATATTTTCTGTATTTAAAAAAAAATGTTGTTGGTCATTTATTCTGCTTTATTTTCCCCACATGTCTAGAGATTACAGCTACTGCCCTCACTCATTTTTTCACAGTTGCATTCTGATCATTGCCTGTGAGAGTCTTTTTTCTTTCCAAAGAGTCAGCTTAACCTAATTATGCTAATTGAATGAAATGCTAAATTAGTCCCATGTGACTTCCTCAACTTTTTATTATTCGAAGTAGCAACAGAAAAATTTTTATAGAAATGTTTTGAAGCTTTCTATTAGAAAATGCAACATATAATAATTTTTAAAGAACATATGATCATCAGATTGTCAAATTTGTGAAGGTTCTGAGATTTTACCAGACTACAAGTTAACCACTTAGCTTGTTGCAGTTTTGTGGAACCTAACAGAAGACACAGTACCTCTGAGTCACAGAAGTATTGCTCATGGCAGAGAAAACAGGATGGATATCAGCACATACAAGTTACTACCCTTATCCCCAGATGTTTTGGGAGCAATAGAGAGGTGCCCAGATGACACCTGCACATGAGTGGGTTGCATCTCAGGAGAAATTACTTTAAGAGACCTGAAATTTTATAACTTGTAATGAGCATGCTTTCGCTTCCTCTGGGCCATAGTTTGTGGAATGCTGCCCTACATCAATAACCACTTTATAATTTTCATATCAAAGGAAAAGAACAAGTTTCTAATATCATTTATTATAATTAAATGTCTGCTTTTGGCTTTTACACATAAGTTTTTTTTTTTCAAATTAGGATTTAGAATCCAGAATATTTCATTGGCTATTGTCATTATGTCTCTTTATTTCTTTTAAAATATAATATTCACATGTCTGTGTTTCTTTTCAGTGACTTTATATTTTTAAAGCAAACAGGCAAGTTTCCTTTTAGGCATGAAGTTTTCTGGATTTGTCTGTTTCCCTGTGATATTATTTAATTATGTGTCTAAACTGGAGGATAACTCTTAACTTTAATTCAACTCAGGTTAAAAAATTTTAGCAAGAATTATTTACAGTGATGCTGGATACTTAATATTGCATCTCATTAGGCAGCACACACTATTATGAAATCTATATTTCAGTGATACTAATTTTAATTACTTTGGTAATGTAATGATGGTCAGCTCTCTTGCTCATAAAAATAATTCTTTTTTTCAATTAACAAGTAATATCTATACTAGTAAAGTATTCTCCTTCAACCAATGATTGTAGCCTATGTTGGTGATTCTGCCTGAATCTATCATTTCAATATTAGTAACAAGATGATGTTTTTCTTAGTACTCTCTATATTTTCAAAAATGAATTACCTGACAAATTTGTATTAAGAATTTGCGAAATGTGAAAAACAGGTTTTATAGAAAGTATCCAGTCTTTATTTCATTTATTTTTTTTTCCATAGAAAGTAGTTTGTGTCATGTTTCTAATGATGGAAATATTTTTCTCTTTTAAATACTCCAAGGGACAATCAGTATTTAGTTTTATGTGTATATATTCTAAAACTGAAGTAATGTAGTATACTTAAAGCCGTATCAGGTGTATGATGGAAAACCCTATTATTTATTGTAGATGTCCTTGCTCTTTGGCACAATTAAGTGTCCTGCAATCATAGAGTATTTACCAAATCTCCAAAGTCTGTTTCTTTATTCATGTTAAAACTTGGGTGGAATGTAGGTCATTGCTTCTGAGTGTTATATTTTCTAGGTTCTCTCTGTGGTAAAGAATAGAAAATATATATTTCAAATTGATTATAAAAATTTAATTTTCCAAGTCTAATATGGATTTCTTCAAATATATATTGATATGTTATGGTTTTACTGTAAATATTTTTAAGGCATTTATTTGATTTAATGATTTAGTTTCAATGGAGATTCACTTTAATATTTAATGTTTTTCAATATGCATGTAAAGTAACTTGCTGAGTTTGTATAATTTAATGCATAGTTATTTTATACTCTAAATATTTTGATTCCAAATTTCATTTCTACACTTTCTAATTCCTACCCTAAGAATTTATAAAATAGTTACCATAACATATTATTTATTAAAAGATAAAATGAGGAAATTTTCTTATCTCATCACAGAACATTATTCATAGAATTTAAGACTAAGAATATATAGGAAGAATATATGTTAGTTATTTACATTTGTGGTTAAGCTGACTTATACTTTAGAAAATTTTTTCACTTTTAAATTTTGGTTTTGATTATCATACTTTTTCATTTATTTCAGAATATTTAAATAATATACATGTTTTAGAAGTCAAAATAATATGCATTGCTAACAAAATCTTGAAGAACAATTACAGGATGCATAATTTCGTATTTGAAAGCTTACTGCAGTGCCACACTAACAAATGATGTGTGGTACTGGCATAAAGACAAACTGACAAATCATCAAAATAGAACCTTTGCATTTATGGTCTTATTTTTTCCAAAGGCACCAAAACAATTGAATGGGGAATTTTTAGCAAATGTACCAGAACAACTACACTTACATGTAAAAGAATGAATGAAGATGAATATCTAGTTCTAATAATATATAAAATTAACTCAAAAGAAATCATAAATGTAAATGTTAGTTGTAAAACTATACAACTCTTAAAAGAAAATACAGGAGTACATCCTCATGAACTTAGGTTAGGTAACTTTTTTTAGATATAACACCAAAAGAACAAATGTGAAAGAAAAACAATAGATAAATTAGACCTGTTTCAAAATTTAAAACCTTTATACTTCAAAGAACACCATCATGAAAGTGAAAGGGCAACTCACAGAATAGGAGAAAATATCTGCAAATCATCGATCTGATAAAAAATTGTATCCAGAAAATATAGAGAATACTTACATCTCAATAATAAGAAGGCTAATAAGTCAATTTAAAATGGGAAAAGGACTTGGCTAGACATATTACATTCAGTGACTTCACTCAAAAGGATATATGGCTTTCAAGTAATGCATCAAATGTCCATCATTAGCCATTAGACAGATGCAAATTAAAAGCACAAAGAGATATCACTAATCACTTCTCTGAATGGATTAAAATTTTTAAAAAAAGAACAGGGCCAAATGTTTATGAGGATGTGAAGTTGAATCCCTCATAAATAGGTGGTGGGAACATAAAATAGCATGATTTTTTAATTCTTTTTTTATGGCTGTGTCGTATTCCATGGTATATACGTACCACATTTTCTTTATCCAATCCACTGTTGAGGGAATCTAGCTTGATTCCAATGTCTTTGCTATTGTTAATAGCACTGCGATAAACATGCAAGTGCATGTGTCTTTTCAGTAGAATGATTTATTTTTCTTTGATTATACATAGAGTAAGGGATTATTGGATTGAATGGTAGCTCTATGTTAAGTTATTTGAGAAATCTCTGAACTGTTTTCCAAAATTGTTGAACTAATTTACATCCCACTAACAGTGTATAAGCATTTCCTTTTTTCTGCAGCCTTGCCAGCATGTTTTTTTTTTGACTTTTTACAAATAGCCATTTGTACATGGCTAGAAAACAATTTGACAGTTTCTTACAAACTAAGCATGCACATTCTTCATTGTACTTCTGAGTATTTATGCCACATAAATAAAAATTACATTTATGTAAAAACAAAAGCAAAACAAACCAAAAAGCTGCACATGAATGTACCTATCAGTTTTGTTTATAATACACCTAAACTAGAAACAACTATCTTTTCTTCAATGGGTAATTGGTGAAACAAGCTGTGTTACATCCTTAATATGGAATACCACTCAGCAGCAGAGTAATGAAGTATTGACATATACATCAACTTGGAAGAATTTTCGGAGAATTTTTCAGAGATCAGCAATCTAATTCTAAAAATATTACATATTGTACAAATCTGCCTATAATGTATCCTTAGAATGAAAAACTTACACAAATGGAAAACAGATTAATGGTTTCCAGGGGCTTAAAAATGGGAGCATGGAGAGTGTATGTGTATATAAAAGAGCAACAAACAGTATCTTTGTAGTGATGTAAATGTCCTATAACTTGACTGTATTAATGTTGGTATCCTGGTTGTGTTATTGTACTACAATTCTGTAAGATGCTTCCATTGTAATAAACTGGGTAAAAGGTGGAGTGATCTATCTGCATATGAATCACCAGTACTGTCAGACACAAAGTTATACAAATTAAAGGCCAAATGAGAAAAAAAAAGGGATCTGCATTAATAAAAGTGTTTACATATGTGTAACCTTGACTATTACTTTGATTTCTCAGAAACTAAAGTTTTCTTGTTGTTTAAATGTCATAATAATAAACAGATGTTACTCACAGATTTCAAGATCATTCCTCTTTGTAACTGTTGACGAATGTCCTCCCATTACTTTGATTTAGAAACTCACAGCCAGCTTTTTTTGAGAAAAGATATTATGTTTATATATTTCTTTTGTACAATTAGTTTTTCACTGCTTTCATTGGTATTTTCTAATTGCTACTTAATTTTCTATTGTAATTCCATAGCATCTGCTCTTTGATACTGTTTGACTCTCATTTTCTTTTGGAAAAATAATCACAGATATATGAGTATTAGTATTTAGTTGGTGGAAGTTGCTCCATGCCACTGTTTCATATCCACTTCCAAGTACCCTGCCAATGGATAATTATTACTTGTAGAACTTAATTCTGAAACAACTCTTAAACCAGGTTGGCATCCTCTCATGGGGAATTTGATGACGATGAGCCAAAAACCTTAACTGGCGAGCTCTTCCCATAACTTGGCAAATTCCTTCATTATATCACCACCTTTGTGACTGAAAGTGATTAAGTTTCAGGAAAAACAGACTAAAGGCCCAGGAAGTCCATGACAAAGTTAGGAGAGAGGGTGACCAGCGTCTTCACTGGCTCTCAATTTCAAGTCATACCAGTTAGAAGGGCTGACGAACAGAGTGAGATACCCAGTACTCACCACATGGGTTGGCAGGAACACCACATTTGCACAATTAAGCATGATTTCTGCAGTGCCTTCTACCTTATCTTACTTCTTTTTTTTTATTGCATTTTAGGTTTTGGGGTACATGTGAAGAACATGCAAGATTGTTGCATAGGTACACACGTGGCAGTGTGATTTGCTGCCTTCCTCCCCATCACCCGTATCTGGCATTTCTCCCCATGCTATCTCACCCCAACTCCCCACAACTCACTGTCCCTCCCCTATTTTCCCCCAACATACCCCAGTGTGTGATGCTCCCCTCCCTGTGTCCATGTGTTCTCATTGTTCAACACCCGCCTATGAGTGAGAACATGTGGCGTTTGATTTTGTGTTCTTGTGTCAGTTTGCTAAGAATGATGGTTTCCAGGTTCATCCATGTCCCTACACAGGACACAAACTCATCATTTTTTATGGCTGCATAGTATTCCATGGTGTATATGTGCCACATTTTCCCTGTCCAGTCTATCATTGATGGGCATTTGGGTTGGTTCCAGGTCTTTGCTATTGTAAACTGTGCCGCAATGAACATTTGTGTGCATGTGCCCTTAGAGTAGAATGATTTATAATCCTTTGGATATATACCCAGTAATGGGATTGCTGGATCAAATGGAATTTCTGTTTCTAGGTCCTTGAGGAATCACCACACTGTCTTCCACAATGGTTGAACTACTTTACACTCTCACCAACACTGTAAAAGTGTTCCTATTTCTCCACATCCTCTCCAGCATCTGTTGCCTCCAGATTTTTTAATGAACGCGATTCTAACTGGCGTGAGATGGTATCTCAATGTGGTTTTGATTTGCATTTCTCTAATGACCAGTGATGATGAGCGTTTTTCCATATGTTTGTTGGTCTCATGTATATAGTTACAGTTGTTTCTCTTAGCTCTTGAAATTTCTACTCACCATTTCACTTACTTTTATTTCTCTTACCAGCTTGTACAACCACAAGGACATGAATATGAATTTTATGTCCTATAATTTTGAATCGTGGTGACACAGAAATTAAGCAGAAAGTTTTTTGGGGAAAGAATATGAAAGATCAAAAACATTTCTCTTGTTATTTATTCATTTATTATATTCTAAGATTGTGGTATCATTTTCCTTCTGGCTGAAAAACTTTCTTTAGCAGTTATTTTAGAGCAAGTTAGTTTACTTCAAAGAGGTTTATTTTTGTTGTTGTTTTTCATCTGAGAATGTCTTTGTTTCATCTTAATTCTTTAAGGATATTTTCTGTATATATAAATTCCAGAGTTCATTTTAGTAACTTTAAAAATATCATGGCATTTCCTTTTATTCTCTATGATTTCTGATGAGAATTTCAGTCATCCAAATTATTGCTTTCCTATAAGCAAAGAATTTTTTTCCTCACTTTTTTTTCTTCCTCAGAATTTTTATTTTGTCTTTATTTGATTATAATGTGTCTGGGTATGTTTTAGGGGATTTGGTACATTTTTTTGAAATTTACCATGATTTTTTAATTGTAGGTTTATGCCTTTTGCCAGACTTGAAGTTTTCTTTTTTTTAATACTACTACATGAAACATTTTTAACAATACACTCTTTTTCTACCTTATCTATGACCCCAAAGACACAAATGTTAGACCATATGTTATTTTTCTACAACTCCGTTAGACCATATTTATTTCTTTTCTTTGATCCCTTTTTTCTGTGTTGTTTGGATGAATAATTCCTATTAACCTATTTTCAGGCTTACTGATTCTTGTATTGACCATTTCCTATCTGTTATTTTTCTAAATTATGTATATTAAAATTATATAAATAACATAAATTTAACGTGCTAACAATTTAAAGTGTATGTGGCAGTATTGTTAATTATCTGTAAATGGTTGTATAACAGATCTCAAGAACTCTTTTATCTTGCGTTACTGAAAATATATCCCCACTGAACAACGGCTACCTGCTTCCTCCAACCCCATCTCCTAGCAACCTCTATTCTACTTTCTGTTTTTCTGAGTTTGATTACCTTATATACATCCTATATATGGAATCATTCAGTATTAGGTTTTTTGTGATCTCCTCAAGATTCTTCCATGTTGCAGCAAATGCCAAGATACCTTTCTTTTCTAAGGCTGACTATATTCCATTGTATGTATGTACCATATTTTCTTTATAAATTCATACATAGACGGACATTTAGTTCGGATCTACCTCTTGACTATTGTGAATAATGCTACAATAAACATTGACGTGCAAATATCACTTTCAGACCCTATTTTTAATTTCTTGGATATATAATAACAACTGGAACTGCTGGGCCGGGCATGGTGGCTCACACCTATAATCCCAGCATTTTGGGAGGCTAAAGCAGAGGTGGACAATATGAGGTCAGGAGTTCAAGACCAGCCAGACCAATATGGTGAAACATCCTCTCTACTAAAAATACAAAAATTAACCTGTTGTGGCGTGTGCCTGTAGTCCCAGCTACTTGGGGAGGCTGAGACAGGACGTTGCTAAAACCCTGGAGGTGGAGGTTGTAATGAGCCGAAATAGCACTACTGCCTTCTAGCCTGGGTGACAGAGAGTAACACTCTATCTTTCACACACACACACACACACACACACACACACACAAGAAAAGACAGAAAAAAAGAAGAAGTGGAAGTGCTGAGGCACACAGTAGTTTTATTTTTATTTTTTGAGGAACTTTCATGCTGTTATCATAGTGGCTATATTGCTTTACAATCTCACAGTGTCCAAGAGTCCCAATTTCTTCGGATTCTCATCACTTTTTGTTTTCCATTTTTCATTGATGTCATTTGATAGCAGCTATCCTAACAGATGTGAACTGATATCTTACTGTGGACTTAATTTGCAATTATTTGATTATGATTTTGAGCATCTTTTCATACACCTTTTGGCCATTTTTACATCTTCTTTAGAGAAAAATCTCAAGTATTTTGCACATTTCTTAATTGGGTTGTTTTTTTAAAAAATTATTTATTATACTTTAAGTTCTGGGGTACATGTGCAGAATGTGCATGTTTGTTACATAGGTAGACACATGCCATAGAGGTTTGCTGCATCCATCACCCCATCATCTACATTCGGTATTTCTTCTGATGCTGCCCTCCCCAGTCCCCCAACCCTCTGCCATCTCTCCTCTAGCTCCGCACCCTCCAACAGGCCCCAGTGTGTGATGTTCCCCACTATGTCTATGTGTTCTCATTGTTCAACACTCACTTATGAGTGAGAACATGCAGTCTTTGGTTTTCTGTTCTTCTGTCAGCTTGCTGAGAATAGTGGTTTCCAGCTTCATCCATGTTCCTGCAAAGGACACAGACTCATCCTTTTTCATGGCTTCATAGTATTCCATGGTATATATGTGCCACATTTTCTTTATCCAGTCTATCATTAATGCAGATTTGGGTTGCTTCCAAGTCTTTGCTATTGTAAACAGTACCACGATAAACATACATGTGCATGTGTCTTTATAATAGAATGATTTATAATCCTTTGGGTATATACTCAGTAATGGGATAGCTGGATCAAATGGTATTTCTATTTGTAGATCCTCAAGGAATCACCACACTGTCTTCCAAAATGGTTGAACTAATTTACACTCCCACCAACAGTGTAAAAGTCTTTCTATTTCTCCACATCCTTTCCAGCATCTGTTGTCTCCTGATTTTTTAGTGATCCCCATTCTAACTGGCATGAGATGGTATCTCAATGTGGTTTTGATTTGCATTTCTCTAATGACTAGTGATGATGAGCTTTTTTTCAGATATTTGTTGGCTGCATAAATGTCTTCTTTTGAGAACTGTCTGTTCATATCCTTTGCCCATGTTTTGATGGGTTTGCTTTTTTCCTGTAAATTTATTTAAGTCCTTTATAGATTCTGGATATTATCCCTGTGTCAGAAGGGTAGATTGCAAAATTTTTTCCCATTCTGTTGATTGCCAGTTCACTCTAGTGATAGTTTCTTTTGCTGTGCAGAAGCTCTTATGTTTAATTAGATCCCATTTGTCAATTTTGGTTTTTATGGCTATTGCTTTGGTGTTTTAGTCATGAAGTCCTTGCCCATGCCTATGTCCTGAATGATATTGCCTAGGTTTTCTTCTAGGGTTTTTATAGTGTTAGGGCTTATGTTTAAATATTTCATCCATCTGGAGTTAATTTTTGTCTAAGGTATAAAGAAGGGATCCAGTTTCAGCTTTCTGCATATGGGTAGCCAGTTTTCCCAACACCGGTTATTAAATAGGGAATCCTTTCTCCATTGTTTGTTTTTGTCAGGTTTGTCAAAGTTCAGATGGTTGTAGATGTGTGGCATTATTTCTGAGGCCTCTGATCTGTTCCATTGGTCTATACCTCTGTTTTGGTACCAGTACCATGCTGTTTTGATTACTGTAGGCTTGTAGTATAGTTTGCACTTAGGTAGAGTGATGCCTCTAGCTTTGTTTTTGTTGTTGTTGTTGTTGTTTTGTTTTGTTTTCTTTCTTAGGATTGTCTTGCCTATGTAGGTTCTTTCTTGGTTCCATATTAAGTTTAAGAAGGTCTTTTCAAATTCAGTGATTGTAAAAGTTTTTATATATTGTGGCTATTAACCCTGTACCCAATATATGCTTTGCAAATATTTTCTTGTATTATGTTGTTTGCCTTTTCACTTTATTGATTGTTCTCTTTGCTGCACAGAGGATTTTAAGTTTAACATAGTCCAATTTGTCTATTTTAGTCTTTTTTTGACCTAAGCTTTTGGTTTCATTGATCCTTCTAATGCCCTGAAACTTTTCTCCTATGTTTTCTTCTAGGATTTTTATAGTTTTAGGTCTTATGCTTAAATCGTTGTGTTAATGCGTACATATGTTGTAAAATAAGACCCATGTCCACATTTTGCATGTGGATATTCAGTTTTCCGAACATCACTTGTTGCTGTTGTTGTTTTATTTTTAACTTTACTTACTTTCACCAGTTTACTATAAAGGATACAACTCAGGAACAGCCAAATGGAAGAGATGTATATGGCAAGGGAAAATGGCAAGGAAAGATGGTGTGAATAGGTAACTCTGTTAAACAGCCATGATTCGGAAAATCCCCCATCAGTTGTGCACTCCAAAAGCAGCTTACTGCAAAAAGACACCCTTCCCATTTGTACCTATCACAAAGCCAGACCACAGACTCTGCAAATTCCCCTTTTTCTCCCATAAACAATCAAATGAACAATTTTATCTTCAGTGGCCAGAACAATATCTTTGTTAACCAAATTTTGCTTAAGTTTCTCTCCTTTCTGCAGCCCTTGTAGTGTGACCCACCCTCAGTGGGAGCTTAGGTACAACTTCTCTTTATGTCTCCTCCTAAGAATAGGCTTACTTCAGGGTGAAACATCCTCTGCTCTGGATCTAATTTTCTACTATTATTGTGTTACTATTTTCCCCTTTAATTCTGTCAATGTTCATTTCATATATTTGGGTGCTCTGATATTACATGTGTATATGCTTAAAATTATTGTAACTTCCTGTAAATTGACCTTTTTATCATTATATGTTAAGTTTTTGTTTTAAGTCTATTTTATCTGATCTGTCTATAGCTACTGCTGCTCTCTTGTGGAAAATATTTCTCATTCTTTTACTTTAGGTTTCTGTGTGCCTTGACAACCAACGTTGAGTTTTTAATTTTTTAAAATTTGTATTTTAAATCCATATAGCCACTTTATGTCCCTTTATTAGGAAGCTTAATATATTTAAAATTAAAGTAGTTACTTCAGCAAAATTCTTAAATTATTTAAAAAATCAAAAGCTGTAGAATTAAATAATAATAATAAATTAAAGAAATAAATCATTTTCTATCTATCTCATAGTGATTTTCTTTCTCACTTTATTTTGTATATCTTACATAGGTATTTTCTTTTTGATTACCAGTGTGCTTATATCAAACATTTATAGTTATGACAATCTATTTTCAGCTATTAACACATTAGCTTTCATTGTATATAAAAACTCTACTTTTTCACATATCCTCACCCTCACTTTGTGTTACTGATGTCACAAATTACATCTTGGTATATTATATATACATTAACATCACTTTATAATTATAGTTATTTGTATACTATTTTATTTTAAACTATATTCTAGAACTAAAAGTGCTTTACACACCACCATTTCAGTATTGCCCATTTGTCTATACACTTACTTTTAGCAGCAAACTTTATATTGTTATATGTTTTGTTTACTGTATAGCATTGTTTTGTTTTGACTGACAGGACAATTGGCAATGTATACTTTCATCATTTTAAATAATTCATTCCACTCTCTTTTGACTTGTAAGGTTTCTCTAAAAAATCCACTGATAATCTAAGAGAAGTTCTCCTGTACATGACAAGCTGTTTTTCTCTGCCACTTTCAAGATCCTTTCTTTGTCTTTTATTTTAGTGGGTTGATTATAACATGTCTCAACAAGTGTCTTTTTATGTTCATGCTAATTGGAGTACTTTGAGTTTCTTGAATTTGGATGTCCATTTTCTTCCTCAGTTAGGGGGAGTTTTTGGTCATTATTTTTTCCAATAAGCTCTCTGTCCCTTTCTCTTTTCTTCTACTGGATGTTCCATAATGCGTATCTTGATCAGCTTGGTGGTGTCACATAAGTTTTAGGCATGCTTCACTTTATTTTTTTCTCTTTTGACTTGGTAATGTTTAATGACCTGTTTTCTAGTTTACTGATTATTTCTTCTGCTTACTCAAGTCTACAGCTGTAGCCATGTAGTGAACTTTTATTTTATTATTCAGCTCCATAAATTCCTTTTTTATATATTGTCTTTCTTTTATCTCTTTCTTTAATTTTCTGTTCTCTTTTTGTTCATGTATTATTTTCCTCATTCTATTTAACTATCTGTTCTTTTGTAGATCATAAACCTTCTTTAAAATTATTATTTTAAATTCTATGTAACACAAACAATTGTTCTCTGTGTTGTTGGAGTTCATCGTAGGAGATTCATTTTATTTCTTTGACTGGGCTATGTTTCTCTTTTCTTCTGTGTGTCTTCTGATTATTTACTTATTTATTTACTGAGTTTTATATGTTTGAAAACAACTGCCACCTCTGCCAGTCTTTATGGACTGGCTTTTTGTAGGGGAAGAACTTGAACAATCAGCTTGAATAATATTTGGGGAGGCACTATAACCTTTTGGGGGGATACAAATTCTCTGAGCTTTCATGTGTAATTTCTCAGAGGTTTCCTGGTTTCTTTTTCAGGAACTCACAATTTTTTTCACCCTCTGCTGTCTGTTAGTGCTACTCCAGGCTCTCTGGTGCTACAGTGTAAGGCATACCTCTCTCTTTTGTTCTCAGTGCCTCTCAGGCTTATAAATTATGCAAGTTCTCCATCAGTTCCCAAATCAGGCAAGACACATTTCAGTTCCTTGAGAAGCTATCTAGAAATCTGAAATTCTAGATACATGCTTCACTCTCCCTCCATTCCCTTAGAGAAGCCACAAGGTGGACTCCTCTAGATTGTGCTGAGCTATACCTTATCTGTAGCAGTGTATCTGTAGACCTGTACCTGTAGACTCTCTCATTTGTAGCACTGTATGTGTAGATCCTCTGATGCTGCGACAAGCCACCCTTGCTCACCTTTGCTTTCAGCAGCCTGGAGACATCCAAACCATGTTGATCCCATTAGTGCTTTGAGTCAGGCAAACAGAACCCTGTCCCTCAGGATAGCCCTGTATAAAAGCTACAGTGTTGAATGCATATTTCACTATTTTCTACCCCCTAGTCCAGAAGCCACAAACTGAGCTGAGCTGTGTGGGCTTATGAAAGGGATAATTGTAGATAAAATTAAACAGCTCTTCTCACCTATTTCAATGCAGTTATTCTGAGCTCTGTACTTCCCTAGCATACTGCAAATTCTTAACTGGTTCCTAGAATTCCCATAATGATTTTTTTTAGTCTGTACATTTTTGTTAATTTACTTTGTCTGTGAAGGAACCTGGGCTGGGACTTTTTATTGTATCATCTTGCTGACATAACTTCACCTTGTTTCTGCTACTGAGTCTGTCTGGTAAGTGTTTTTAGATATATATTTTAGTTTTTGTGCCTTTTTAATTCTATAGCTTTTGATTTTTAATATATTATTTTATTTAAAGGAATTTCATATTTTTCTATTTATGTTGAGCATTCATACTTGTAGCTTTGAGCATTTTTGTAAGCTGCTTTATATTCTTTAATGAATTATTAAAGAATTATTATTCTTTTATTCTTCAATGAATTATTTCCATTTTTTTATTCATCATATTGATATTCACTGATTCCTGTTTCAAATTGAAGTTGAAATTGTCATGATTCCTTCTATGTTCTTTTATTTTGGATTGTATCCATGACTCAGAGGTGAAGACTTTAGTACATTTTACTAAACCTAGGTATAATACTGATATTTTACCTTAGTAGGCAATTAATTTGGGGCTGCACTTTCTAACCTACCTGTATGGCTCCAAGGTTAATTTTTTAAAGATGCAAAAGAGCTATTTAGTTTTGTCTGGTCCAAGAAACACACAGTGGTCCACTTGAGACCTTTATAGATATCTATACATTTTTTTTTTCATTTTACAAAGTCTTAAATTTCCTAACTAGAATCAGATGCATGCATACACAGATTGAAGTTGTGCATAGGAGTTCAAAACCTTTTACCTGCTTTACAAGTCTCTTTCCTCTCTGTGATCTTTCACAAATTTTTTGGTTTCCAGATCTTCCATCTTTTAGTCCTCTAGGCAAAGGCCACTCACTTTCATTGTATCACCTTGTTAAAGACGATGCAGAAAGAAGACAAAGAGAAAGAAACAAAGTAACAAGAGTTATCCCTTTCTGTTGCCATAGCTGATCAGTCTCAAGATAATTCAGATTCACCCATCTCATGATTTTGCAGCATTGAGAGAACCCCTGTGCCACAGGACCAAGAGGAGATTTCAGGTTTCTGATGACAGAAGTGGAAAGATCAATGTTTTTGTTTTATGCTGCTATATTTTAGGATGATTTGCAGTGTAGTGATAGAACAAATACAATCTATGATTTTAAGTAATGCCAACATTGGAAATTATATATGAGATTATGTTACTTGAAATTATCTGAGGACTTACTCATTAACTTTATTTTTGTTCAACATTCCTGAGTCAGAGTTGGAGCTAATTTCATGCATTTGCTATCTGCCTAATATGACCCTAAATATGCCTATAACTTATTGCCCAAGGAATAACATTCCACACTTCTAGATAAACAATGATTGGGTGGGTTTTGCAAGCCCACATTATTATTAAATATAAACAAATGAAAGGAATGTCACAGCCCATAGCCTAAAATAGTGTTCATCTTGCTCACTAAAAACATAGGCACCTCAAAATGCATAGAAATATTTCTTTCTTAATTTTAATGAACAACTCAATTAATGCATAAATAGCATAAATATAAAACCTTTTTCTTGGCACAAGTTTATGTATAATGTTAAACTTCCAAAGGTAAATAAAATATTTATATATATATATAAACACACACACACAGACACATACACACACAAACATATATATATATTCAAAATACTTCTTAATAAAATATTAATTATTAATTTGTACTCATAGGGGTCCTATATATTGCACTGAAAAGAAAACAAGGATAGTTTGCTTGGTTCTATATAAACTAGGAAGTTAGTCTTATTCATATGAGATATACAAATCATAACACATTTATGTTAATTTGTCTCTTGTGTCATATATCTTTACTGTAATAATCACATGCAGTTATGATCTGTTTCTCAAAGTAAACCATTCATAAGGAGTTCAGTTGGAATTTTTTGGAACTGAGAGAATCTGTTTAACTATTACAAATGCCCAGAATGATTATCCTTTACTTCATTGATTGAATCACTTCAATGGTTGATAATTAGTCAATATGAATGTTTAGCTTGCCTATCCCTATCAATTTCAACCAAAGAATTAATGATTTTTTAAAAAAAGATAGATTTAATGCTTTTGTACCCATGTTAAATAGCTAGTAACTAACTTGGTATCTTAAATTGAGAAAACTGCAAGATTAAAATTACTTGCTTTCTGCTGTCCAAGTTGATCCAGAATATAGTTTTAACTTTAGCAGGGAAATGAAGAGGTAAAAATGTAGGATAGCAATTTTAACAAAAATGTTAAACATGGAAGCAGAATACAATACCTTAATAAATCATGACACTGATTTAAAAGAGCTTGAGTAGGAGCTACTCAAAATGTAATAATTTTAATGGATTTACATGCTTTATTTTAATTGCCTGATGGTCTTCTGACTGGAAAACGATTTCTATCATTATTTGCATCTCTGTTGAAATGCTGTGTTTTAAAAGAGAATGTTCTATTTAAACTACATTCTAGCTGAGACTCAACATGTAATATTGTGCTACTACTATTTGAGTATATTAACTGTCTCTATAAGGACATGGACTTCTAAATCAAGAAGGTAGTGGCTTAGTCAATTTTATTTATTGTTCCATTCCAAATGCCTGGCAGATAATAAGCTTTCTGTAAATATTTGGGGCTATGTATGTGTGTGTGTGTTTTAATATTTGTCTCTTCTGCTAAACGGGACTGTTCATTTGATTTGGCGAAGAGTGTTAACTTCATCATATTCTCACTGTCTGGGTGTGCACCTGGCACTTAACAGGAACCTAATAAAAGTAAGTCAACTGAATGAGCAAATGTCTATACCAGTGGATAAATTTAATTCTTCATTCTAACTCTTATAGGCATGGGTTTGAATTCCTGGGAGAGATAACAGTGAGTGAAAACCTGAAAGAAATGTTACACTAAAGAATCTCTGTGAATCATTAGAATCCTGGGGTGGCTGCTAGAAAAGAATTAAACCACTGTGGATGGTAGCACACCACAAAGAAACAGAGGCACAGGGGAGCAGCTTCTGCACTTTTCTGCATTGGCACTGTCTGCAGTTCTGTAGGCATTAACATAACAACGTGATGCAGCAGCCGCCAGCAGTAAAGAAGTATGCTCCGCAGTAAATATAACCACAGGGGATGGGAGCCAGAACCAAAAGAAAAATAAAAATAGAAAAATAGTGGATTCAGAATGTTGGTGTTGACCACAGTAACAGAGAGCACATAAGAGACACCCCAGGCAGCAATGTTGGAGAGCAGTGTTTGAGGAGGCTTATAAGTCCCCAATTCCAGGCCTTAAAAACAAAACAAAACCATAGATATAAAATTTGCTACCCTGCCAGTAAACAAATAATAAGTTTTTCCTAGGCAACTTACAGCAGAGTAAACACAGGTTACATAGACTATTAGAAGTTTATTTTCAAGGAGTTGCAGGTGCACAATATGAAAGCTCTGTTGATTTTCTGTGCATTGTAAGAGATATTGAAAAATAAAAATTACAACATTCAATGGAAGAGCTCCTCCTTGAAGAAAAATTCTTTTAATGAGGTCATAAGCAATTACTGCTCACCCAGGATCTATGAACAGTTTATTAATGCATATATTGGTGATTCTCAGAAGGTATGCTAAAGGTTGCTCTGAATAGTCACTCTTAATATAGAAATAGTATATTTGGTAATATCAAACTAATAATGTAAGTTAAGGTATTTTCTGGTGATATAGAGAGTGCACTAATATGACTGAGAAAATGGTAGAGGAAAGTGGAAAGACTTTTTGTAAAATGTATAATTAAAGCTGAAACATGAAGGATGAGCAAGAGTTGGCCATAAAAATAAAAGGCAACTGAGGAAAGTGTCCCAATATCTATGATTACGTGCTGTAAGAATCAGAGATCACACAGTGCATGGCATGAAAGAGGAAATGAAAGTTTTAAGCATTTCTGCATTTGTAGGCTGATCATATGTAGAACCAGAGGATTGAAGAAGACCAGAACATAAAGGTTTATTTTAGGCATTAAATTTTTATAAAAATTATCTCTTAATCCATTGTTACCCCCCACTCCCCAATGTAAATATTGCATGCTAATGGACTAAACTAGTTTCCAGGTGAGAAAATTGTAAGTAGGGAGACTGGTGAACATCTTTTTTTTTTTTTTTAATAAAAGGAAAACTTATTGTTTCTAATGTAATTGTGTGTGGGAAGTACCTTGCTTCCAAAATCTTGAGTTTTTCTATCCCACTTACAGAAAATAATCTTCTATTTTTCTAGTTGTACTATAGTTTATTATAATCTAGTGTTATTTTTATTTTTTGTTTACCCTGAAATTTATGACTAATCATTTCATAGTTTTTTTAGAATCATCCACAAAACCCTTGACACTGCCTTATCTTTGCATACCCTTAAAAGCCCACATCCTGAAAATCAACGTGTTTTCTCTTTTGTGATGCTCTCTTCATGATAACTTAATGATGTTACCCCAAATCTCACAACCATATAATAGTAGCATCTACAAGCTATGTTTTCTAACTTCTGTTGGAGGCTCAAGATTATGCTTTTCCTTATCTTTTTATGTAAGTCATACTGTAATCATTGAATCATGGTCAGATATGGTGGATATGATACAAGCTCCTTTTCAATCTGCCAGTGGTCTACTACCTCAGCCTCATGTTTCAATACTGAATTAACATTTCATGACTCTATAATCCAGAAACAGCATTCTATTTGAGGTTTTGCAAACACATTATTCACATCTTTGCACATTTTTTTATATTACCTATGTGTGAAATGTTTTCATGCTGTGTCTTAATCCATTGAGAACTCAAAATCATCAATTCAAATGTAATTCTGTAATCAACTCTTCTAAGTAGCATTGGCTGAATATCTGCCAAGTATTCAATTAAACCTGCACTGAATACCAATTATACTTTCTTATTTCATTAGGTACATACTTCTATGAGAATCCTCAAAAGGTAATATGAAAATTGCTTGGTGTATTTTCTTAAAAAGTAATAAAGAATAGGAACCATGTTATACTGCTTTTAAAATCCATAGAGCATAAAATAAGATGTGATACAAAGTCATTACAAATATTAAAATGAAATAAAATAGAAATCTTGTGTATGTGTTACCTGGGTTACCATATTTTGCTTTTCTTCTACAGAGATTCAGGGTAGGAAAATGGCTAAAGTTACAATGTTTAGCTTGTAACTTAAAGGTTGTAATGTAATCCAGCTACTCAGGAGGCTGAGGCACTCCAGCCTGGACAACAAGAGTGAAAATCCATCTCAAAAAAACAAAACAAAACAAAAAAAGATATTACATTAAACACAGACAATCATAAAATGAATAAAGTACATTAAAAATCAGTTTTCAGGACATTCAACTTTAAACAAGAAAGGGAAGTAGAACAGCAGAGAAAAGGGAAAACATGATAAAAAATTACTCCTACGATTACCCCAGATTAGTGCCCCAAGATTTGCAGACAGTGGTGAATGAAGAAAGAGCCTAGAAGAAATTTAGACTGCCTTACTGAGTCTTGGAGAAAGATCTAAGACTACAGGGATACTGAGACTAGAGTTCATTAAAAAGATACATGCAGATGAAAGAACTACACAGATAAAACTTTGGCGTTCTCAGTGGGTTCTTCTCAACTGTTGAGCAGTGTACTAAAAATATTAATATACATATATGTGAGGAAACTAGCAGAAATCTCTGAAAGAATCATTTGAAAAGACTGTGGCTAATATTGCCCAGTGCTTGAGGCTGGCCAGGAATATTCTTGCCAGCCACTAGAAAGCCTAAAGACTCATGGGATGTTGGGGAGAGTGTGTGAAAAATCTTGATCAAATAATGAGGAATAATTAGTCCTACAACAAATATGGCTGACTTCCTGCCTAATCAATAATAAAAGCAAAACCCCAAAAAGAAACAACTTCTTTCAAGTAACTAAACTGTATAACACAAAATAATTAAAAAAATATATTTTAAAGTACAAAAATCATCAGGTATGACAAAAGAACGAAAATATAAACTATAATGAGAAAAAAATTAGCTAATGATAATTGACAGACCAGACATAGATATTAAAATGAGCAGAAATTGACATAAAAACAGTTATTTTAACTGAATTCTATATGTTTAGAAAGTTAAGTAGAGATGGAAAATACACATTTTCTAAAAAGATAATTACACATAAAGCAATGAAAATCACAACATGTGAGATAAAAAAAGTACACTGGGTGAGATCAGCAGTTAATTAGATATCACAGAAGAAAAAAATTAGTGAATTTAAAGTTAAAATAAATGAAACCTCTCATAACAGAAACAAAAAGGGAAGAGTGAAAAAACAAATGAAAGAAACGCTGCTGAAC
This sequence comes from Plecturocebus donacophilus, assembly GCA_004027715.1. Lineage (NCBI taxonomy): Eukaryota > Metazoa > Chordata > Mammalia > Primates > Pitheciidae > Plecturocebus > Plecturocebus donacophilus. The sequence continues at coordinate 62,796 of PVKP010005571.1, read as the reverse complement.
TGTGTGGCAACTTTAAGAAATCTAAAGTAATTATAATTTGAGCTCCTGAGGGAGAGAAATGATGATAGGTTACAGTGAAAACATGTGAAATTGTCAGGGGCCATATTTTTCTAAATTTGATGAGAAGTAGTAAACTATGTATTCAAGATGTATAATAAAACTTAAATACTAGAAGCATGAAGAAACCTGCAGCAAAGAACATTCCAATTAACTTGCTCCAAATTAGTAATAAAGAAAAAATATTAATAACAAACAGATTAACAAGACCTGTTTCATACAGTGGGACAATATAAGATAGACAGAACATTTTTTTGTTGGAAACAACGTAAATGAAAAGACAAGAGTGTATACCTTTAAAGTACTGGAAGAAAAATCAGCCTGGGACTTTATATGTATTTTCAAAATAAAGTCAAAATAAATATCTGCAGAACAACAGAAGCTAAAATAATTCATCACAAAGAGAAGCACATGAGAAAAGACGTCAGAGGAAGTTCTTCAGAAAGTCAAAAAAAGTGATAGCAAAATAAATGTAGATCTATCAAAATCAATAAAAAACACTGCATATGACAAAAACATGTGTAAATATGAGAGATTATTTTTTATCACTTTAGGTATTTATTTTTATTTTTGCTGTTTTGAGATGTAGTCTCAATCTGTTGCCCAGGCTAGAGTTCAATGTCATGAGTTCTGCTCACTGCCTCCCAGTTTCAAGCGATTCTCCTGCCTCAACCTCTTGAGTAGCTGTGACTGCAGGCATGTGCTACCATGTCCAGCTAATTTTTGTATTTGTAGTGGAGATGCAGTTTCACTATGTTGGCCAGGCTGGTCTTGAACAGCTGACCTCAGGTGATTTGCCCGCCTCCACTTCCCAGAGTGCAGAGATTACAGGCTTGAGCCACAACTCCTGGCTTACTTTAGGTATTTTAAAAAGTAATTGAATGCTCAAGTAAAATTAAAAAGTACAGCAGGGTTTATAACATGTAGACGGGAACATATAGAAAAGTAAAATGTATATTCATAGTATCACAAGTTCAAGAAGGAAGACATAAAATTATATTATTGTTTTTATATTTTCTGTGAAGTGGTAAAATAGTACTTAAAATTAGGCTGTCAGAAATAAATTCACATATTGATTTTAAACCACAGCCAGTTGATTTTAAACACAGCCACTGGGGATGGGACATCCTCTTCGATAACTGGTGCTAAGGAAACCATTTGTAGAAAAATGGAAGTGAAAGCCTATCTTTCACTGTATGCAAAAAGCAAGTCAAGATGGATTAAAGACTTAAATTTCGACCCAAAACTATAAAACTACTAGAAGTAAACAGGCAAATATTTTGTGGCTAAGACCACGTAGAATCGAAAACAAAACCAACAATGGGCAAATGGGATTATATTTAACTAAAATTCTTCTGCACAGTAAAATCAACAATCAACAGAGTGAACAGACAAGCTGGTGAATGGGAAAAATATATTTGTATAGTACACATTTAACAGGGGACTAATATCCAGAATATACAAAGAATTCAACTCAACAGAAAACAAACGATCTCATTAAAACAAGGGCAAAGAAAATGAATAAAACTGAATTTGTAAGTCTTCTTTCATACAGGTGCTCTCTTGGCAAGACTGCCAGTGAGTTGCACTATTAAAAAAAAAAAAAAAAAAGAGAGACATACAAATGGCCGGACAAGTATATGAAAAAAAATGCTTACCATCACTAATTGTCCATGTGATGCAAATGAAAACCATAGTGAGATATCATTCTATCTTATTTAGAGAAGCTATTATTAAAAAGACAAACAAATACAGATGTTGGCGAGGATACAGAGAAAAGAGAATGCTTATGTACTGTTGGTGGGAATGTAGATTAGTACAGCTGCTGTGGAAATCAGTGTAGAGATTTCTCAAAAAACTGAAAAGACTACCATATGATCCAGCAATCCTGCAACTGGTGTTTATCCAAAGGGGAATAAATCAATATATCACAAGAATACCTGAACCTATCATATTTATTACAGCACTATTCACAATAACAAGGATATGAAATCAGCCTAAGTGTCCATCCACAGATGAGTGGATAAATAAAACATAGGGTATATACACAATGAAATATGATTTGGCCATAAAAATAATAAAATCATGTCATTTGCAGCAATGTGGATAGAACTGGAGGTCCTTATGTTAAGTGAACAAAGACAGACACAGAAAAATATTGCATATTTTCACTTTTATATGGGAGCTGTACAAGTTGGCCACATGGAGATGGAGAGTGGAATGATAGATACAACACACTGGGAAGTGTGTGAAGTGTGTGTGCCTGGCGGGGAGTGAGGGGGATGATCAAGACAAATTGGTAAAAGGATACAAACATACAGTTAGACGGAAGGAATACGTTCTAACGTTTGATAATGAAGTAAGTGGATCATAGTTAACAGTAGTGTATTGTATATTTGAAAATTGCTACAAGAGAGGACTTGAAATGCACCTAACACAGAAATGATAAATAGTCAGGTCATGGACACTAAGTACTCTAACTTGATCATTACACATCCTATGCACGTGAGAAAATTTTACAAGTACCATATAAAGATGCACAAACATACAGTTTCCAAAACAACCGTTAAAAATTGAAAAAAGGATGGGGACCTCAAGACAAAACGAAACCACATTAGGCTGTGATAGGTTCATATTTTACACTACAAGTAACTTGAAAGCCAAGAAAAAGAACAGATATAAAACATGGAATCATACCAAATAAAGGATGGAAAGGAGCAAAAGGAAACTAAAGAAGTAAAGAGACATACAGAAAACTGTGAACAAGATGATAGATTTAAACCTAACCAAGCAATAATCACATTAAATGTAAATTGTCTAACCATCCCTGTAAAATAGACATTTCTAGATTAGATTTTATAATAAGGGAGGACAAAACATATGCTACCAGAAGAAACACACTTCAATTATAAATGTAAAAGTTGGTTAATGCGAAATAATAGAAAAAGAGCAGAATACTACCCCTTATCAAAAGAAAGCTAAATTTCCTATTTCAAATATTCAGTGGAATATATTATAAGGTGAACAAAACTACCAGACACAAAGCAAAATACTCATAATGAAAAGCAGAGCCATTTTTAAGGAGGCCATTGGAATCCTAAATGCTTATGAACTGAGAGCTGAACTGTGTATGAAGAAAACAAATCAATAGAACTAAAAAAAGAGACAGAAAAGTTCACAATTTCTTGAGATTTCAATGTCTTCAAAGAAAATAGCATAAATAAGGGCATAAATTAATGATATAGAAAAGACAAAAACAATAGAGAAAATAAATGAAACCAAAATCTGGTATTGTGAAAATATGAATACATTAATATTTTCTAGTCAGAACAATCTGAGCAAAAAGAGAGTACATTCAAATTGATGATATCAGGAGTAATAGAGTGATATTACTGTAAGTTTTACAAGTATGAAAAAATAGTATGGTTTTTTTCAATATCATTATGTCAAAAAATTCAATAGCATACATGAAATGCATACATTTTTTTATAAGAATCATACTATCAAATAACAAAAAACAAGAATGATGGTAAAGAGAGACCCCAATAATCCTGTATCTATTTAAAATACTTCATTACAAACTTTTTCATAATAAAAATTCCACCCCAGAAAGTTACAGTTGTGACAACTATCAATTTTCAGAAATAAAAAATATAAATTACTTTTAAAAACTTACAGAAAATTGCAAAAATTGGAATATTTCATAACTCACACTACAAAACCAGCACTCCTTTGTACTATAACTAAATTAAGAAATTATAAGGTAAGAACATAAGAGACCAATATATCTCCAGATGCAAAAAAAAAAAGAAAAAAAGAAGCAAAAGAAAATTTTTGCAAATAGAAATCAGAAATATGCAAAAATGACTATATATCAGGACCGACTGGGGTTTAACCCAGAAATAAAAATTTATTTTAGCCTTAAAGTGTTAATGTAATTGGTCAAACCATCAACTTAAAGAAAAGGTATTACTATCTCAATAGGCTCTAAAATGCATGTTGAAAAATCCAACGTGCATTTCTGATAAAAAAAAAATATCAGCAAATTAGGAAAGAAGGGAAACTTCCTCAGTCTTAGAAAGGGTGTCTATAAATTATACTTAATGTTGAAATATCATATGATTTTAATATTAAGAAAAAGGAAGCATATCCAATCTCATCCATGTGTTTAGTATTATCCTAAAGCATCTAACTAGTACAGTAAGGCAAGATAAACTATGATGAAGTACAATTTAGCAGAATACATGAACTCTTGATACCTGCTACAGCCTGGATTAATCTTAAAATAATTATTGTGAATTAAATACATCAGACAAAAAGTACATATTGCACTATTCCATGTACATAAAATTTTAGGAGACATAAATTAAATGTAGTATTATAAACTGGAGCAGTGGTTGGTAATAAGAGGTTGAAATGGAAAGGAAGGGATTACAAAGGGGAAGGAGAATCATTTTGAAAGTGACGTGGATGTTCAGGATCTATTGTGATGCTTTCATATGCACAACATATGTCAAAGCTTAACAAATGGAACATTTTAAATAAATGCAATATATTATATGTCAGTTATACCTCTGTAAAAATAATATAGTCTTTACAGTTATTAGGTTGGTGCAAAAGTGATTACAATTTTGGCCATTACTTCTTTTGTTGTTTGTTTTGAGACAGAGTGTTGCTCTGGCTCCCAGGCTGGAGTGCAGAGGCGTGATCTTGGCTCACTGCAACATCTGCCTCCTGGGTTCAAGCAATTCTCCTACCTCAGCCTCCCATGTAGCTGAGATTACAGGCACACACCACCATGCCCAGCTAATTTTTGTATTCTTAGTAGAGACGGGTTTTCATCATATTGGTCAGGCTGGTTTAAAACTGCTGACCTCAGCGGATCCATCTGCCTCAGGCTCCCAAAGTGCTGGGATTACAGGCGTGAGCCACTGCCACAGCTTTGGCCATTACTTTCAATGGCAAAACCTATAATAACTTTTGCACCGCTCTATAGAAAGACCTAAATTCAAGTCCTCAATTCCATAAAAATGTTGCCTTTTAGCCCTATTTTACCTTTCTGTAAAAAAGAGACAATTACATTTTCCCCATGGGAGTATTTTGAAAGTACACAATACAACATGTTTAAAATGCAAGAGATGAAGAATCAAAAAGTTATTTGGTGAAAATTAGCAAAATAAGACAGAAAAATAAAATGAGTACTTGCTGTTGGAAAAATGACACCAATAGATTTGTTCCATTTGGAGTTTTCATAAATCTTCAATTTATAAAAAATGTAATATTTGGAAAGAGTGATATAGTATAAGTTAAAGTATGCCTGTAGATAAATCTACCATCTATTACTGTCATCTGTCTATCATCTTTATGGTTGTTCAACGTTCTATCAACTATGATGATTTTTATTTTTTTCATTCTTAGCCCTTGCTTTGAAGTCTACATTACATAGGGCTAAATAACAAAAAATTAAAAAACAAGAAAACTTCACCAGAGGAGGCTTTAAGAGATTAAACAGGAGCTGGCATATTACAAAAAGTATTCTATAAAGCAGAAGTAATATTGCTTTTGTTTTCTGGGTTTTTTAAAAAAATAAATTTACATTAACTTGATTATAGTGAAATCTATATGGGAACATAACTGTGGGTTTAGAGAAGTCCAACCTGTAGCTATGTGATTGCAGTAGACAGAGTTTAAATGTGAAAATGATACATGCAGGTAATTTTCTTATTACTTAGTAATTGGCCAAGTCTCATAATGTTGAATAGAATTATTTCAAGATATATAGTGACTATTTGAAGAATCATGAATGTCTGGTCATGGGAAAAATGTCTCTGAACTTAGCTACCAATTATAGATTGAATATTATCTGATGCATGCACAGCAGCATTCCATCTATAAATAGAAATGGCATATACAAAGTAGATCCAAACAAGTCTGAAAAGATGCAAATAAATTACTGGAACAGGTGGCTCAGTCTACCATAATACCTACTCATGCTGTTCTTCCATGTCTCTCACAACACTGATATAACCTCATGGGGTGTCCACTATGACTGTCAACAGAAGAAAAAAACAATATGGCCCTGGTTTGCAGTTGAGTCTGTATGTTAAACCAGCATTACCTAGAATTAAATGGCTGCTGAAAAATAGCTTTATACAAGTTTGGTTTTGAAAAACAGTGTTAAACAGTGAACTTCTCAGTGGGCAGAACTTTGAGGAAAATATATGATATCCATTGTTAGGAAGAATTTGTGGCTGGAAGCATAAGTTGTGGGCAGGGACTAATGGAGAGTGCTAATGGATTCCCTGACTGGGTAAGGTTTGGAAATTCAAGATTAAAGGATTGGAGACTAGTATATCCAGAGAAGACGTTATGAATGTATCTTGTGAAATAAACAGAAAATATATTTTATAGATATGCTTATTAGAAGACATTCTTTACACAAATGTGTTACAATAAACAGATTGGTAAGACAGGTCTTGCTGTGAATGCCTTCTTCACATATTCAAGTTTATCTAACAGGCACAAGTGCAATCTATTCATAGGTGTACAACTAAAAAGCCTTCATTAACTTAAAATGTAACAGATATAGTCTTGTATGCCACCACAGCATAACAGCAAACACATATTTATGTTGTATATGAGAAACACTGAACCCGGCTATTAATAACCTCCTCTTTAAGCCTTCAGTTCACCAACTTGAGTAACCCAAATTATACGAGGGCCAGGCCAATTTAAGAAAACCATAGCTGTGTTCACTGAGTTAAGTGTACTTTTTTTTGGATGCTAGAGTTTGCATATATGTTGAGTCAAAAATTATGGTAATGGGAAGTAAAAATATTCAGTCAATATGAGTTTATGCTAGTCATCAATAAGTTTACTTCCTCTACTTTTTAAAAAACACACTTTATTTTTCAGAGAAGTTTTAGGTTCTCAGGCTTTCTGCCTCTACCTGTGCATAGCCTCTTCCATTATCATATGCTCCACCAGAGTAATACATTTACTCTGGTTCATATATTGATGAACCTACATTGACACATCAGTATCACTCACAGTCCCTAGTTTATATTAGGGTTCACTCTTGGGGTTGTACTTTTTGTGGGTTTCGATAGATGTTTGATATCATATATCCATTATTATAGTGCCATGAAGAGTATTTCCACTGTCCTAAAAATCCTCCATGCTCTGGCTAGTCATTCCTCCCTCAACCCATCTCCTAGCAACCACTGATCATTTTACTGTCTCCAAGTTTTTTTTATCTTTTCCCGAATGTTATATAAAATTCTTTGAAATTCTACAGTATGTAGCCTTTTCAGATTGACTTCTTTTATTTAATAACATACATTTAAGTTTCCCTCATGTATTTCCATGGCATGATAGCTTATTTATTTTTAATGTTGGATAATATTCTATCATCTAGATGTATCACAGTTTATTAATCCATTCACCTACTGAAGGACACTTTGGTTATGTCTAAGTTTTGGCAGTTATGAAGAGAGCTGCTATGAATATCTGTGTGCAGGCTTTGGTGTTTTCAGTTTCTTTGGATAATTTTAAGAAGTGTAATTGCTAGATAACACAGTAAGAATATGTTCAATTTTGTCAGAAACTACAAAGCTGTTTTACAAAGTGGCTGTGCCATTTTGCATTCCCTCCAGCAACAAATGAGCTCCTGTTGCTCCACATTCTCACTGGCATTTATTGTTGTCAGCTTGACATTTGGTGGTGTTTTGTTTTTCCTAGATATTGGCCACTCTTAACAGGTAGGTAGTGGTATCTCATTTTAATCTGCCTGATGGTATATGATGTACAGAATCTTTTCATATGCTTACTTGCCATTTGTATATCTCCTTTGGTGAGAAATCTGTTAAGGTATTTGGTCTACTTTTTAATCATTTTTTTCGTATTTTTATTACTGAATTTTAAGAGTTCCTTTTATATTTCGGATATCAGCTCTTCATCTGTTATATCTTTTACAAATATTTTCTCCTAGTATGTGGTGTGTCTTTCTAGTTTCTGGACAATGTCTTTCACAGCTCAGACATTTTAAATTTTAGCTTAAATGTTTAAGTTACCAATTTGTTTCTTCATGGATCACACTTTGGTGTTGCACCTAAGAAGTCATTGCAAAACACAAGTTAACTAGATTTTCTCCTACGTTCTCCTCTAAGTATTTTAAAATTTTCTGTTTTACATGTAAGTCTGTGAGCAATTTTGAATTAATTGCATGAAACATGTAAGGTCTGTGTCTAGATTATTTATTTGCAACTGGATGTCCAATTGTTCTAGCATCAATTTTTATTTTTTTTCTCTTTTTTCAACGTTTATTTTAAGTTCTGGGGTACATGTACAGATTTGTTACACAGATAAACATGTGTCATGGTGGTTTGCTGCACAGATCAACCAATCACCTAGGTATTAAGCTCAGCATCCATTATCTATTCTTCCTGAGGCTCTTCCTCCCTCAGCTCCCACTTACAGAACACAGTGTGTGTTGTTCCCCACCATGTGTCCGTGTATTCTCATCATCCAGCTTCCACTCATAACTGAGAATATGCTGGGTTTTGTTTTCTGTTCCTGCATTAGTTTGCTGAGGATAATGGCTTCCAGCTCCAACCAAATCCCTGCAAAGGATATCATCCTGTTCCTCTTTATGGCTGCATAGTATTCCATGGTGTATATGTACCAAATTTTCTTCATTCCGTCTATCACAGATGGGAATTTGGGTTGATTCCATGTCTTTGCAATTGTGAATAGGGCTGCAAAGAACATATGCAAGAATGAATCTTTATCATAGAATGATGTATATTCCTTATATACTCAGTAATGAAATTTCTAGCACTGATTTTGAAAACTCTATCTTTTATCCATTATATTGTCAAAATTTTGTCAAAGATAAGATGATTATATTTATGTGGGTCCATTTCTGTACTCTTTATTGTCTTCCAGTGACCTTTTTGTCTATATTACACCTATACCTCACTTTCTTAATTACTATAGCTTTATGGTTAATATTGAAACCAGAGAGTGTAATCCTCTAAACTTGTTCTTCTTCAACATTGTTTTGGCTATCATAGGAATTTTGCCTCTCCATAAAAATTTTAGAATTAATCTGTTGAAATCCAAAAATTTAAATGCTTGATTTTTTATTGGCAGTGCATTGAACCTATAGATCATTTTGGGGGAAAAAAATTACATTTTGAAAATACCATAACGCTCATCCATGAATACAGACTTTTTCTCCATTTATTTAGTTCTGCTTTTATGTCTTTCATGGGAGTTTTGTATTTTGCTCATATAAATCTTGTACATGTTTTGGTAGATTTATATGTAAACGTCATATTTTAGGATGTTTATATAAATGTTATTGTGTCCTTACATTTCATTTCCGCTTGTTCATTGCTGGAATATAAGACATATATTGACTTTTGTGTCTTAATATATCCTGTAATCATACAATGATAACTTATCTATTCTAGAAGTATTTTGTTGATTCTTTTTAGTTTTCTGTATAAACAATCATGTCATCTGTGAACAAAGACAGTCCTGTTTCTTCTTTCCCAATCTTCACACCCTTTATTTTATTTTCTTGCTTTATTGAATTAGCTAAGACTACCAGTACAATGTTGTAAAGCAGTTACTAAACTTACTGGGAATGTTTTGGGTGTCTAACCATTAAGTATATTATCTGTGGATTTTGTAAATATCCTTTATAATATTGAGGAAGTTCTCCTGCTTTACTGAGAGGTTTTTTGTTTGTTTGTTTTTGTTTTTGTTTTTGTTTTTTTAGACAGAGTCTCACTCTGCCACTGCACTCTGCCCAGGCTGGAATGCACTGGTGCAATCTCGGCTCACTGTAACCTCCACCTCCTGGGTTCAAATGATTCTCCTGCCTCAGCCTCCTGAGTAGCTGGGACTCCAGGCACCCGCCACCACACCCTGCTAATTTTTGTATTTTTAGTAGAGAGGAGGTCACCATGTTGGTGAGGGTGGTCTTGAACTCCTGACCTTGTGATCCACCTGCCTCAGTCTCCCAAAGTGCTGGGATTACTGAGAGTTTTTATCATGAAATGGTATTGAACTCTATCAATTATGATCATGTGATTTGCCTTGTTTGGTTTATGTGATAAATTTTCAAATGTTGAACCAGCTCTGCATAAATACATCTTACTTGGTCATGGTATTTAATTCTTTTTATACATAGTTGAATTTGATTTGCTAATATTTTGTTAATAACTTTTGTGTCGATCTTCATGAGTGATTTTGATCAGTTATTTTCTTTTCTTATAATGTCTATGTGGTTGAGTATTAGAGTGTTGCTGGCCACATAAAATGAATTAGACAGTAGCTCTCGCTTCTATCTTCTGAAAGACTGAAAAAAAAAAGTGGTATCATTTCTTTTTTAAGTAATTGATAGCATTAACCAATAAACCCCTCTGGGCCTCATGCTTTCTGATTTGGAAGGTTATTATTTATTGGTTCTACCTTTATTTTTAGAGCCCAGCTTGTCCACAGCAGAGGCCATTGTGGAGCTCCATGGGAAGAATCACACTGCATCATGTTTTCATGGAAGAGGCAGCAATGTGTCTTCTAAAAGGTACTTACATTATCTGGATAAACGTGTATCTTCACTGCTGAAAACATTTTTCCCAACACCATAAACTTTAGAACTAGAGATGACAATTGAATTTTCACCTGTCCAATGATACAGAAGCTAGTAGTAATTTTTATATTCATGGTAATGAGAATAAAACTTTCTTCAACTGAAGGAGGAAACTGAATAATTGTTGAACAAAAAAACTAATGAATTGTTTGTTTTTCTTCTGCTTAACACTCTAGATCAACTCTTTACCCTTTTGATCCATATAGACTGCATTAACGAGGCATGCTTGCTGTGTGACTTCTACTTTTGCTTTTACTTAGGTTAAACCAAGGGCAAATACCAGAAGAAAATAAAAATGAGGAAAGTAAGGATAGTTATTTCCATTTTTCTCCCTTTCTGTTTTTTGTTTGTGTTTTCTTTTTTTGTCTGTTTTTGTTGTGTTATTTTTGTTTTGTCTTGTGTTGTTTTGCTACATCTTAAACTGTAATGTGGCTACACTCCACACTGGATGGCCCTTCCATTTTGGAAGCCTAAGCTTATTATATGAAAAAGATGCATTGAGACACATCAACGCTAGCCTACTGCTCGCTTTACCAATCATCCCAGTTCTGATGCCAGGCATGGAAATTGAGCCACCTTGGCTCCTCTATACTAGAACACTTATTGGCTGAATATCATCAAGTTACAAAATTTGATATGATATGGATCCAAGTAATTGCTCAACAGAGCTTTACTAAAATTCCTGATATAATATTTTTAAACTACTAAATTTCAGCTTAGTTTGTTATGCCACAATAAATAACTGAAGTAGAAAATGGTAACAGAATGAGAGTGCTATAAAAATGCCCAAAATATATACCACTTTTTCATAATGGTGACAGGTGGAAACTAAATGGACCTAAGAGAGTATGGTCACAATAGTCGTAGGGTCTCAGTAAGGCTCTTGTTGAAGGGTTGAAGGAGAGTGAGAAAAATGGCCTTGGAGTCTGAAGGAAACAGAAACATTCCAGTGTAATAGCAAAAATTTGTCAAAACCCTTTGCTGTTTGCTGTATAACATGGAAAATGGAAAAATAGTCTCATAAATGTTTGTATCTCACAAGGGATATTTCAGGCACTATAAAAGAAGTTCCATCATCTTCTAGCTTCCAATGATAAAATATGAGAGGGAATGAATTAAATAAGTATTGATTCCGTTTTTGAAAAAATATGAGAGAAAATACACCAGCAAGATTTGCTGGTTTTAAAAATGTGGCCAGTTCTCCTATCCATTTTTGTTGTTGTTGTGAAAGACTTTTAAACTAAGAAATGGAATAAAGGTGAAGATCAAGTTCAAGGTGACACCAGACTACCATAGTCTCAGGGCTAAAATGTTAGCTGTGTGGTTATAAAAGCCTTCGTGCAAACCCTAGAAGAATTCATGGGCCTATCCAATATGGCTTTTAAATGTCTTATCAGCATTGTAAAATAGCACCCTGACTCTCAGCTCAATGTAGGGATAATTGGTCTTGGTAAGCAATGTAAAAATAAATAGTAAAATGAATTATAATTGAGTACAGAGAAAACCCGAAATATTTTTAAAATAAGCATTCTTGTTCAACTCAAAACATAAAATGAACAGAGGCCTTTGGATATCCAAATTTCTGTAGGCAATAACAAACTGAATAAGATATTTGAAAACATTTCTTATTTAAAAGCTAGACTACTAGAATAAGCACATACATAAAAGCAGAAAGTAGATCCAATAGGCACACAATTTACACCAAGGAAGCATGGCTGGGCTTTAATCTGATTTTATTCTGAGCTGTATTCACTTCTATGTACCTTCCTTCACCACCTCAGCCCCCTGTTTTGACTGAGAGTGTCCATTGTGTTTGATATGGTTTGATTTTGTCCCCTCACAAATCTCCTCTTGAATTCCCATGTGTTGTGGGAGAAACCCAGTGGGAGGTAGTTGAATCAGGGTGGCAGGTCTTTCCTGTGCTGTTCTTATGAGAGTGAATACGTCTCATGAGATGTGATGGTAATATAAGGGGGAGTTTTCCTGCACAAGCTCTCTATTTGCCTCCTGCCATTCACATAAGACGTGACTTGCTCCTCCTTGCCTTCTGCCATGACAGTGATGTCTCCCCAGACACGCGGAAGTGTAAGTCCAATAAACCTTTTTCTTTTGTAAATTGCCCAGGCTTGGGTATGTTGATATCAGCAGCATGAAAGCAGACTACTGCAATGTTATGTATTATCCCTATATCAACATTTTATATTGAATGTTTTGGTCAAAGATAATGTCTGTTAAGTTCACAAAACTTGAGATTTACAGAAACTCTGATTAAGAAATTATATCCAAGGAAACATATGTGCACATTAACAAGATCAGGAGCTCCATAACATTTGAGATGCTATCATAATGAAATGAGACGTTTGGAAGTATCTGTAAGAGATGAGTATACTTCGCACATGGAAGGGATAGAAAGTCCCTGGGGCTGAGAAGGCTGACTGAGATAGTCATTACAATCTGTAATGGTCCCCAGTGAACCACACCTTTTCATGTTGTTAGGTTCTCCTTATGTAGCCAAAGGAATGTCATAAAAATGAAAGAATGTAGCCTGAATTTAGGCCATAAAAACTCTTGCAGATTTCATGTAGACCTCTTGGAACATTTTGAACTGCCATATAAGAAGTGCAAATACTCTGAGAAAACCTATTCTGTGAGGAAGCCAAAGTTTGTCATACAGAAAGAAAATGTAGAGGGAAAGAGAGATTTTTGTCCAACCTCTATAGTCTCAATTATTCCAACACAAGTGTGAGGCTATTAATAAGTTAAGCTATCTTTAATTTCCCAGTCAAGGTGAGTCAGCCGCTAAATGACAGCAAGTGAATTATGTTTGCAGATGAAGGACCCAAATGAACTCCTGAAACACTGTTCCACAAAATCAAGAGCAAAATGAAATTATTTCTCTTGGCTACGAAGTTTTGCATAATTTATATGATAATATATCAGACTACATATTACACAAAACAATTAAAGAAAACTGTGTAATTTCATGGTTACTATTATTTAAATGGATTGTTCTCCCAAAACAAAAATCTATATTACCTGAATTCATATGCTGATGCAATGCTTGATTAATTGAGTCATTATGCTTTTAAATAATTTTTAAATATTTAGTTTAAACTGTTAATATAAAGGTAAATGTGAAAAGAACTGTGATTTTAATATTACAAATTCCAAATGCGTAAAAACTAGATATAAACTGTAAAAAAGATTCATAAACCATGTTTCATATCTGGTGTATCATGGCACCCCTCAGAGGCACAGCTTTACATATATTTTATTTTTTATCATCATAAAACATGAACCAATTTAATAACTGATATATATCTCATGTGGTAAGACTCAAAGCATACTCTTAGTGCAAAATGTACAATTCATGAAGTTGGCTGATAAAACCAGTCCTATCTCAGGAAAATGCCCACAGGTTGACAAGTTAACTATTTTCTCAACTGATTGTCCTTCCAGGGAGAAATGAGTGACAGAAGAATAGATTAAGCAGCAACACATTTTATTACCTACAGTGCCTTCAAACAAAGTCAGATGTCAAAACAAATTCATGTGCTGTAATAGAAGCTCAATCTCTCTTGAGCATGCACTCAGAGGTTAACCTTGTAAACTACCTGCATTTCCTACCGCATGGCTTTATACTTACTTTTCATTATAAATGCTTTAAAATGCATTCCCAGACTGTCCCCCAAGATCAAGATAAGTAATTAATCTTCACTTTAATTATGATTTACATCATTTTTATGCTCATTATAATGTCAGATAGATTACCGTTTCTGTGGCAACCAGGAGTGCTATGGATGTGACCTAAAGTCATTACTAATTAGGCCTTTGCTCCAGGTTTTATCAATGTAATGAACGAATGCAAAATATTGCACAATTCTACCTTTGTTTAAAATAATTTTCTGGTTATCTATAAAATTTCTCCATATGAAGATCTCATAAGTCTATCCCCACATTTAAATCAGGAATATATAAATTTTTCCATTTAAATAAAAACTCTTTCTAGATTATCCCACATTCACTTAATTCTCAGTTTCTCTCCATGGATCAATGCATAACGGATATCTGAAGATAACAAGCTCTAATTATTTAATTCATATATTAAAAACGTAAATTTATAGAGAAAATTTCTATTTTTATTTATAAGACAAAGTTAGTGATATACTGCTTATGATAAAATTTGTTTAAACATAAAAAGTAAAAATATTTAAATTCCAGAAAAGATGAAATGGCTTCAAGTTACATATTCAAAGTTGTTTTTTCATTTTATGCTTGGATGAAAGCTGAGCATTGGAAAATAATTGCTGCTACAAGTGATATGACAGTACTACAATTTCTCATACTTCAAAAAAAAAGTAGATTTATACTAAAGAATAAAACTGTTTTCATTAAAATGTTGATGTGTATGTCATATTTTATAACAAAAGTATTAAGATTAAAGTATTGAATTTATTGTGATGATTTGGTTACTATAATATATCAAGAACATTAATTTCAATATCTAAACAATTAGAAAATTTAAAAAGCTTACACATTAAATACATTTATCAGTTCTTATAACTTTGTTTATAATAATCCTGCTGTTTATTTTAAGTGCATATTTAATTTATAGCTGCAATCAATTTCCTGCAAAATATTGTAATTTTAAAAAAATCATGAAACAATAAGTCTAGGCAACTCTGTCTTAACAATAATATTGGTTTAAATAAGAAAAATTCAAGCAACATAATAAGCATAATCGATAAGCTCTAAAATATATTTATACAGCTATACACAAATCATCAAAATTCTTCTGTATAATAATAGTCCATTTAGATAATACAATCATTGGCTTTACAGAGTATATTTTAAATATTTAGAAAGAAAATTTGTGAAGTTTTAGTCTTCTGTAGGTGTAAAACATTGGTTGAAACCTTATTGTGCATATTAATATATATGATATTCAAATAAATCATAAAGCTACAAGAGAACATATGTGTGGCAAATATTTCAGTGTTTTAAATTGTAGTGAGTATTACAATCTATCTCTGTAGGAGAGATAAATATTTAACTAGCAGTCCCAGGTTAAAAAGGGGGAGAAAATTAACCCAAACTAGTGTTATACTCAGATATATACACAGTCATATACACACACATACATTACATACATCATGTAAATATTTATATATGTGTGTAGTGCATTTTATATGTGTATGTGTGTGTGTGCTTGTGTGCATATATGCCCATACAAACAATATGGTGCTTTAGGAACAGAATGTTTAGGTTTAAGCTTCAGCCTCACCATTTTGGATTATTAATGCATAAGGCTATTTACATAAATTTTCCCACTTGACCTCATCTGTAAACTGAGGATAATTATAGTATCTGTTACACAGCTAAGGTATATATATATGTATGTATTACCCTTCGAATAATAAATGGTTGTAAGTACTGTATTAGACTGGGTCCTCAAAAAAAAAAAAAATCACCAAGGATTAGTTAATAATAAATTAAAATAAATAAATCAGGAATGTGTTTAATTTGTTTAATTCGAGATTGTTTTTTATTAACCCTTTCAACAGCAAAGTACTAACTCAACTCGGCATTTTAATTATTTTGTTTTCCTGATGCTGTTTTGGAATAAATATCAGTTCTTGACATTATCCCTGCTGCATATAGATGAGAAGAAGTTGAAAATGAGTATCAGGCCATAAAATAACTATTACATCATATCCTGATGGATGATTGTTTATAAGGTTTCAACACTTCTGAATCAGGTCCAGCATTAAATATTCAAAGACCTCTAAGCACTAAATTAAGATTAATTAATCAAAATTCACCATGAGAAACTGTGGCATTCAGATGTGCTCTCTGCTTGAGCCCAGGCTGGACAATCTGTTCGCCTCAAATCAGTTTCTGAAGCATTGCTTCTTAAATCTCTGCCCTTCTGTAGTCCCAACTTTGATCAATATTTACTGCTTCTTTGAACTCATTGAAACATTTAAGGAAAAAAAAAGTCAGATTGTCCCTAAAAGAGGCTACTAAATTAAGGGAATCATTACACAAAACGAATCGTTTATAAATTCTGAAATAATTTTGTCAATTCAAGTTCATTTTCTCCGAAAGTAATATAACTATGCTAGTTTTGTAAAATATACATAGCATCAGTAGTAGTGCTAGCAATTGCCTGTTGTGTTACCATGTTGAAAAATATTATAAGAAGTTTGTTTTATGCAAAAATTGAATTTGAAAGTCTCAACTACTAATATGTCTAATTTATAACAATTATCTGCATGGTTTTAAATTTTATTTAGATCCCATTCAAGTTTATGATGTGTCAAGTGGCAGCTGTGTCTCTGAGGGGTGCCATGATACACCAGATATGAATCACTCCTCTAGAATATAACAATTGCATGGCAAGGCAATCATGTTCATAACCAAAATATCATAGATATAAATTGTGAAAGAATTGTTATATTTATTAGTTTTATTTCAGTTTTATTAAATATACTTCATTTTTGAAACTTAAAATTTACATGACATGCTGTTAGAAAAAACTGTGAAAAATATTCTTTAAATAGATTTTTAAATCCCTAAGAAAATATGCAAAATAGATGAAATATTCTTGAAATTGGATTATGAAAATATGATCATTGATTATATATGAATGTGTTTGATTCAAATTCTTATTTAAAAAGCAAGAATTCCATATGAGTAGAACTTGAAGATTAGTATATATACCTTGCACAAAAATGTTACCAACATTTTTTTCACATTCTTATTTTGTCAATGACTTCTCTTCTGAAATTACAAGGTAATATTCTAACATTTTTGTGATTTAAAACTAACCCCTATCATTTCTCCTGGTATTATATGCAAAGTAAAGGTAACATTTCTTACTGTGTTTCATAGAAATAAAACAAAACCTCTACTTAGTATATTTTCAACTTTTGAAAATCCAAATTACCACCTGCAAAATCCGATAATAAAATATAAAATGGTGTAAATGACTTTGTATGTCCTGGTTTAGTGGTTAATTTCCTTTAACTTTGAAGGTAATGTAAATATTTTTTTAATTCACTCTCTCTGTCTAATAAATCACTTTTCTGCTCTTTGGGTACAAGGTATTTATTCAAATAGCAAACTCACTGTGCCTCTGGGCCCCTTTCTCCATTCTTCTGGGTTTGGGAGGCTAATAACCTCTTCCGAAGTGGGAGGGAGCTGGGGACGTTGACATACCCCTCTACCCCTGTTACAGTTTCACATATTTTTCTTTGATACCATCATCTTTGATTGTGTTCTTTAAATGTCATCTTGCTATTCTTCCAACTTTTACCACACTTTAATTGTAGATTTATGAAAATAGTCTACGTATTTGTACATAGTATAAATCTCACCAGCTTCTACAGAGTTTTAGATATCATATGCTTAGTATTTTCTCCTAGGCAAATCTGTTATGCTCTAGCTTCTGACTGCTTCTTCAAACTATACTCCTCACAACCTAATACCCATTAATCATGGCAAGTAATATGCTAGCAATTTTGACATTCTTATGCCTCTCTATATCAACCATGCTGTTTTAATGTCTTTGCACTTAAAGTTCTTCTCCTTTCTTCACAAATTCCCACCTACACTCTATATGCTTTGGATACTTCCAATGTATTTCACACTTAGAGTTAGATGTGCCCCTTTTAGAAAGACATTGTTTCCCAAAGTTCCATACAGTTTTGCCGAACTATAATTGCTTTTGCAAGATTTTCTGATTTCAGTGAATTAAAAAATGATGTACCAAATGAAAATATCATCACAATAACTATATCATGGGATATGTATAATTTATATGATGCAATTTTAAAATTGACTGACATATTTTTAGGTATTCAATATATATTACCTATTCTTATTTCATTATTTATGTTTATTTTTATGTATTAATTTATATTGCCTTGCAGCTCCAAGAAAAAATAATTCTGTGTTGCTTTTAAGAGAAATCCTTAAAGGAGAGAACACTTGTTATTCAGTAAAGCACTATTATAAATCAATTGAAATAAAAAGAGTTCATGAGAGAAAGCAATTTCCTGAGAAGACAGGCAATACAAGATAGCTAATCCCCTCTGCATTAAAAAAGAAAAGGAATTTACAGGCAGTTTAGAGTTGAGAAAAGAGGAGAGTAGTGAATTGGCTAAGCATCATGGCAAACTGATTGCAGGACTTTTGAGAACTGGGATGCCTACAACTGAAAATTGAATTATTTGCTTTATTGTTGTTCAAATCCCCTGTGACTAACTCAAAAACGAACTTATGGATGTGTGCAAAACAAAGGGACAAGTAGTTGATTTTGCCTTTCTTCCTTTGTTTATTTTGTTGGATTGATCTACATTAATTATGAAAATGGGCTGAGATCCAATTTCTACTCTACGCCAGGTCAGAAATAAAAGAATAAGCTGTAAGTTGGAGAATATACATTCAGAAGTGAGGGGGAAAGAAAAGAGCCAGAGGGTCCATGATACAACCTAAGCCTTCATTATTTGGAGTAATAGTACACAAAACATGAATAGATTTACTTTAAGTTACATTTAAATTTAAATTGTCAAAGAAACCTCAGCTTAAATGTGGATTACATTTACATCTAACAAAAGAACTATAAGAATGTTTTACATGCCTGCCTCCTCTGTTAAACTATTCGGTTTTGAAGAAAGAGCTGAGAACCCTTTTATACTTATATCATTAATAACTAACATAGAATCTGGTACAGGTGGTCACTCACAAATATGTCCTTTGAATTTAATCTATACACTGTCAAACTCAGGAAAAGTGATGTGACCATAGTCTCATAACAAGTTTTCTTTTATTACAATGATTCTCTTCATAAATTCACTGCGAACTTTTTGCCCCTGCCAAATCCCGTTTATATTGAAATATTATTGACACATAGCAAGGTTTATTTTCAGCTTTACTTTTTGTTCATAGATGGCATCAGTTTTAAAACCATAGCTTCCTTTACCTTTCTAATCAGGTAAGTTTAGTTGCTAAAATGTATGCTGAGAAAGAAGTACGGAAAAAGAAATTTCATAGAATTTGACATATGAATTTCTTTGTAATAAATAATAATGAATTTTAACATTTCCTCTATAGACTTATAAATGTATATTCTCACCTATAAATTTAAAAATGATATTTTTGAAAGGAAAATTATTTCATAAATTCTCAGCAATATGTGCTCTGTGAGTAATCAAAGCTATAACTATAAAAATGCAGTAATCTAAATATGTAAGCATTTATATTGTTGGGGTTTATAATTTTTGTCATGATCTATTTAGTTTTGTCACAGTAGTTATTCCTGTTTTGCAAAAAAGCTGATTCTAAAATATAAAAATACATATGGTTTATGCTACTTTGCAAATATTTTTGCTATAGAAAGTAGAATATTAGTGTCACAATTCCTTCTCCCAAAGCCCAATGTTGCATATAATGACCCTATTCATTTGGTGTCAATTTTTTTGTTTCCTATTTTTTATTTTCCTTGACTTTAAATTCATAAATTTATATGATTAAAAGTAATAATATGCAGTCACCTGTCTTAGGGTGTATCCATATTGAGTTATCTTCTCTATTGCATGGAAATCTCTTATTTGGTGGTCACCCCTCCAAGAAGCCTCCTACCCTCTTCTTTAACCACTAAAGTCTCATTTAAAAACTTTCTGCCAAAGTATAATTCTGGGACTTATTTTCATTATTTTTCTTGGTTACAACTACATTTTCTGGGGTTTTTCTTCCAATTTTTCTCTATCATTTGGCTTGAATATATACCTATGTAAATTCATTGAAAGGAAGACTGGAATATCAAAAACACACAATAGAAGGTTAATTTATTGGTATATTTGTTTATATATCAAAATAATTTCCCTCTGAATTACTTCTAACACTTGATGTGCTTGACAGAAAATCTATTGTCAGGTTGATGGTTACACTTATGTGACTCAAATGTTTTATAATTAAGTTCTTAAATATTAAACTTATTGCTATTCAATTTTAGATTTACAAAAAAAAATGTACAGAGTGTAGAGTTCCCATATACCACACACTCACTTTCCCCTACTATTAGAGTATTACATTAGGATGGTATATTTGTTATATTTAATGTACCTACAGTGATACATAGTTATTCATTTCATTAGTTATACCTAATGTCCTTATTCTGTTTCAGGATCCAATACCAGATAAAAAATTTTGTTTGGTTGTCATGTCTCCTTATGCCTCTCTTGGTTATGATAGTTTTTTCATACTTTTGTTGTTTTTGATAACGTAGAGAGCTTTGAGGAGTAATGGTTAGGGGTTCACAAAATGTCCCTCAATTAGGATTTTTCAGATGTTGTTCTTATGATTGGACTAGAGTTGTGAAATTTCGAGAGGAAGACCACAAAGATGAAGTGTCATTATCTTTAATTTATATCAAGGATAATACTATCAACGTGATGTATGACTGCTAAGGTTGAAGCGTGGTTGAGGATTGTCAAGTTACTCAACTGTAAAATTACTTTTATTTATTTTCCTACTATAATTTTTATAAAGAAGTCAAGATGTGCAGCCCACATTTAAGACATGGGTAGTTATATTCCAACTTTTTTGAAGCCCAAATATCAACATAAATGATTTGGAATGTTTCTGCTTAGAATATCTGGCCAAATATCAACATAAATAAGTTGGAATGCTTTTGCTTAGAATATCTGTGTGTTTACCTTTATTTCAGTCATTTGTATGTAACATCATGTCAGTAGGAACTTCTGAATATTTGTTTTATATTCTGAGTTATAATTAATACTGTTTTGTTGCTCAATTTATTTCTGCTTTGGCCTTTGGGAATTCTGTCAGTTAACTCTTTTTGTACCTTTTAAATATCTCAATTTATTTTTTCCCTTTTTACTTTCTGGCATGAAAAGATGCCCTAGCTTCATTTTGTGTATATTTTCTGCTCTAGTTCTGGAGCCAGATGCAAATTCTTATTTGGGTATTAAATATTATGAGCGAAGCTACATGTTTCTCTAGAAGATTTAATATTCCTTAATTTTGTCACACTGTATTTTGAGGTGTCTTTTTCATTTCTATAACTAATAATACGTAGCATTTTACTCTGATGACTTATGGCAGTTTCTATTTTAGAAGTCTTATTTTTCATTGACAATTATCTTATTTGATTCTTCCTTATTACTGTATCTTTTTTATGTTTTTATGAATGCAAAACCTTCTTAAATAGAAAAATCAATTGACCCAGCAATCTTGTTACTGGGTATACACCCAAAGGATTACAAATTCTGTTATAAAGACACATGCACACGTATGTTTATTGTGGCACTGTTCACAATAGCAAATACTTGGAACCAACCCAAATGCCCATCAATGATAGACTGGATAAAGAAAATGTGGCGCATATATATCATGGAATACTATGCAACCATAAAAATGGTGAGTTCATGTCCTTTGCAGGGACATGGATGAAGCTAGAAACCATCATTCTCAGCAAACTGACACAAGAACAGAAAACCAAACACTGCATGTTCTCACTCATAAGTGGGTGTTGAAAAATGAGAACATATGGACACAAGGAGAGGAACATCACACACCCGGTCCTGTGGGGGGAGGGGTTAGGGGAGGGATAGCAGCGGGTAGGGGGCTAGAGGAGGGACAGCATTAGGAGAAATACCTAATGTAGATGACAGGGTGATGAATGCAGCAAACCACCATGGCATGTGTATACCTATGTAACAAAACTGCATGTTCTGCACATGTACCCCAGAACTTAAAGTATAATTTAAAAATGCATTTTTATTCTCCTTGATTATTTTTGTTTTTATCTGATTGTTTAAATCGATCTTTCTACTTTATTATATTAGATTTTGCTTGTTGGTTTTTCCATTCAGATTGAAGGAAAAAAGACTAGGTTTATTTAAGAAGCTGCTGTGGTTTTCCATAGCTGTTATGTAAGTAGTTCTGCTTCCTGAATAGGCTTCTCCCATGAACGGGAAGTGGGAGCTTTATTTCTGAGACTGTGATTGAGAGCTCCTCTTTCCAGTGCATTTTAGGAGTATCATAGTCTATCTTATGTGAATATAACAATAAGTAAGGACTATACCCTGGAAAAACAAATGCTGCTTTTTCCTGCCTTTCTCTTTGTGGTTTACTTTAATTCTAACCAAGAGTTTAATCACTTCTGCTACCAATTCTGTAAGCTGGAATGGAGGTGGATATTCTAACAAGTTACTGGAATGCCATACTGTTGACGGCCTTTCAAGTAAATTCCCAGTACTTTTTACTTCAGAGCTCTTAGAGGTTAACTTTGATAGGAAGATCTTTATGATTCTCTTGAGGAAAGTGGCTCTCACCTTTCTGAAGAGTCCTTATGTGATAATACTGTACTGCAGCCTCTTTCAATCAACATCGTTTATAAGCATGTTTGTAGAATGCATTTGGCTATTGGTAATAGAAATTCTAAGTAACTCTTACTGAGCATTTACAATGATCACTGTTTATTTAACAGAACGTATAAATGTGGGACATCTTGTCTGTATGGATGTGATACCTTCACTTTCTAGTCTTCCATCATCTGAATCTAGGTGATGTGTCCCCACATGATCACAAGAAAGCTGCCGCAGTCACAAGCATCACATTTACTCAACCATATTTATAGGAACTAGTGAGGCTTCTCTCTCTCTCTCTCTCTCTCCCTTTCTTTCTTCTCTATTCTGAGTGTTAAAAATAAATTCTCGTGCTGCCAGCAGAGGTCTGATAATCTGTATATGCATAAACTGTTAGTGGGCAATGGGCAAAGTAGAAAGAGCAACCATAATTGATTTAGGTTCATCATACTTTCATTTTCTAGGTGCAAGCCTCCTTAGTAAAACTGAATTTCTCTTAGGAAGTAACAGTAATACATAGGCAAACAATGTCATTGTCCACAGATGTTTTTCTATATTCTATCTCGGAAAGAATTATTGGACACTTTTCTCTCTATCACTACTCTTTTTATTATTATTAACTTGTCCTATTTTATGATCCCATGTTTTAATTCTAATATATTTTCAGGTTAAAAAAATTCTGCTATTTTAAAAATGGAAAGGCTGTACTATTTGAATAAATTATTAACTCTCAGAACTACAGTTCTCCCTTACAGGAATAATCATCATATATGAACTAAATACAAGTAGTAAAACCAAACAACAAAAAAAGGAACTTTTCCATTATATTCAGTAATGGCTCCTTGATGATCAAAATGTATCTACTCTTAAATTAGTATAAAAAAATCATCAAAAATTTTTTTTAATTTTAATTTATATTTATTGTATAATGTGAAAATTTGAATACTATGTTTCTTTTTTAATTCATTTAGGTGATTTTTTTTCTACCTGGGAAATTAATGACTTCATTTCAGAGTTGCAAATATACAGAGAATACACATACACATTTTAATTTTTTCTTCTGAAAATCTTAAAAATTCTTATTGTTTATATTGAAAATGTAAATGTTTTCCCAAATTTATGCTACATAAAATATAAAATCAAATTTATTATGATTTAGTTGTTCTGAGAAATTTGTTTAAAACCTTAGCTTATTCACAAATAAATGGCCTCAAGAAATAAAATAATAATGATACTTGCTTTAATAAATTTTTTCATCTCAGTGCAATTAACAGTTTAGAAGATAGTCCCATATTAATGCACCAGTCAATATGCTCCTAAAATTAGACGTCATTCCTACTAATACTATTTCTGTGGGCTTCTAGGCCATGGACAAGTTAAAACGAAACAACTTAATGGGCATAATATATCATCTGATAAATTAAAATGTAGCTGATTTCTTTAAGAATATTTGATTTCTGCAGATAACAAGCAATCAAAATGAAAGAAAAGTACTAATGTAAATGCAGTGCTGCAACTTTCATGGATAATATATAGAAACATTTACATATGAAAGTGCTCCAAGTTATCAATGTGATTTTTATTTAGCTTTAATAAAATGGTGACGATGGAGGGGTCTTTATAAATGGAGACTTTGTGGGGCTTAATTACAGTAACATAGAATGACCCTTTTAGTGGTTAAATAAAAATTGAGTAAGGAACTCTATCATTACATTTTTAATAATGTACTCAAATTGAAATGTTTAGACATTTTCAACATTTAGCAATTTTCTAAGAGTAAGTCAGCAGGTTAAAAATTAACATATTTTTTCAATGCAGGCTAATTTAGTTACAATTTACATAATTTACTTAACACAGACATTTTCTGAAACATTCAATTTTTTAACCTTTAATGAAAATCTAATGTCTTAATAATAATGTAATACTCTCCAAAACTGACAATTTGTAGAAATTAGTGTGATTTATCTTTTTGCTTTCAGCAATCAACAAGTTTCTATCATTTTTGCAGAAGTATTGTTGAAACTATTGCTCCTCTAAAACTATAAAATCACTTTAGATTTTAAATTTGTTTATATAGTGCTATGAATGTATACATTGCAAAGAGAAAAACCACATAAATAATAATATAAATTATTTTTCAAAGTCATTCTATTCAATTCTATTTCATTTTTAACTTCCTGTGAAAGTGTTTTGATCACTCACAAGTCTCAGTAAATATTAATATATTTCTCTGGTAGAGAATTTTCATTGCCATATATTAGTTTTTGTTAGAAAAATGAAGTAACATAATTTAGCAAATGCAATTTATTTCATGAAAAAATTGAGGTCAGAAGACAGTAATTATTTATATATTTTTTTCTAATTTGAGTTCTGTGTGAACCCATTAGCATCCATTGAGCAGTTCAACACATTAAACATAATAGTAGAAAGTATCTGGGCACTAGTTATCTAATATGTTATGGAAGAAGGGTTTATTCTTTAATAATTCTTAAGTTCTAATTAATTTCTGAGAATTTTATGATTTTAAGCCATTGTTCCAAAGAGAAAATAATGAAATAAAATTCTTAATAATTGTGTTGAAGGTAAAGATTAGTGTAGAAAATATGAATATATAATGCATTTTTACTTGTAGTGGGTTGAAGAGTACTTCCCAAACATGTGGCCACCCAGAACCTCAGAATGTGACCTTATTTAGAATAGTGATCTTTGCAGATGTAATTAGGATAAGAATTATAAGATGAGCGATCATTTACATTTTTGGAGGTCCTAAATCTAATGGCTACATTCCTCATAAGAACTATAATAAATGAGGACTCACAGACAGAGAGAAAACAAGGGAGAAGATCAAGTGATGAGAGAGGCAGAGATTACAGATATGCGTTCCCAAACCAAGAAACTCTAGGAGCTGATTTTAAGCTGGAAGAGGCACTTCCAGAGCCATTAGAGACAGGGTGGCATTGCCAGAGTCTTAATTTCAGACATCTGCCTACAAAATCATGAGAGACTACATTTCTATTGTTTTAAAACATCAAGTTAATGGTAATTTTTTTATGGCAGTCTAAGGAAACGAATGCATGAAGAATTGTCCATTGACTACACAACACATGGAAAGGAGTAATCTTATTTTTTACCAAGTAAAATATGATGTTTGTATACGCACACACAAAAACACAAACATATACATATTAATATATATGGTGACTCCTTGCCCACAAATCCACAATTTTCGAATTCCCCAAATCTGAAAGCCTAAATTGTTTTATTTTGTTTTTGGTAAGTCTGAGATCAACTCCACTGGGAGAGTTGACTAATTGAATTGCCTAAAGTGGTAAAAAAAAAAATTCTTTTGAATATGCAGTAACTTTACATTTTATGACTGAAAGGTAATCCCAGCACTTTGGGAGGCCGAGGCAGGTGGGTCACCTGAGGTCAGGAGTTTGAGATGAGCCTACTGGTCTCTACTAAAAATACAAAATTAACTGGGTATGGTGGCACATGCCTGTAATCCCAGATTTTCAGGAGACTGAGGCAGGTGAATAGCTTGAACCCCAGGAGTGGAGGTTGCAGTGAGCCAAGATTGTGTCATTGCACTCCAACCTGGGCAACAAGCGTAAAACTCTGTTTCAAAAAATAGAAATAAAAATACATTTAAAAAAGTCTTTGAAGCATTATCAAGTTGAAATGAAGCCATACTCTTTCAGATTAGACCTTAATTTGATACTCACTGTCATTATAATGAGATGGGAATTAGGATAGGGAGACACAGACATAGGGAGATCACCATGTATATTGAGCCAGAGATTAGAGTCATTTTTCTATAAGCCACGTAATGTCAATGATGGCTGGCAACCACTGGATGCTAAAAAAGAGGCATAAAATATTCTTTCTCATTGACTCTCACAGGAGGAAAACAATTATAATAACACTTGATTTTGGACTTTGAGCTTCCAGATTAATTT
The DNA here is from genome assembly GCA_004027715.1 of Plecturocebus donacophilus. Classification (NCBI taxonomy): domain Eukaryota; kingdom Metazoa; phylum Chordata; class Mammalia; order Primates; family Pitheciidae; genus Plecturocebus; species Plecturocebus donacophilus. The sequence continues at coordinate 35,725 of PVKP010005571.1, read as the reverse complement.
GAGAATAAATTCCTGTAAGCCACTTAACTTGTGGGAATTTGTTACAGTAGCTCAAAGAAAATGAATAGAGATTTCATACAAGGAAGTAGGAGTCTGGTGAAACAGGTACCTAAAAATACTTTTAATGGTCAAAAATGCAATTACTTAATATAAGTGAGCAGTATGTTCTTGAAAATTTGAAGGAAAAGTTTTCTTGTTATAAAGTGCCAAAATGTTTATCTGTATTGTGATCTACTCAGAGTGGAAAGTAATTTGGATATTTAGCTGAGGAAATTTCTGAGCAAAATATGGAAGCTGCACGCTGCTTGCTCTTTGGAGCTTATAGTAAAATACAGGAGAAAAAAAGGTAAGATAAGAAATAAACTATTAAGCAAAGTAAACCCAAAACTGAATATTTGAAAAGTTCTTACCCTATCTATATTGCAAGACAGTAGAAAGCATGCTGCTTTATAGAGAAAACAAAGGGAATATCTAAAAGGCATTTTCTGAAATGATCAGGTATGTGTCACATGGAATCAATCAACCATTTTGGCAGAAATACTGCCAGTTTGCACTGAAGAGGAAAGAGATGAAATGAAATAAAGTAGGGCTGTTGAAGTGGTAGGATTCTATAGATAGGAAATGTGCCAGTTACCGGTCTCAAACATGTCATTCTTGTGACAAGAGATGAATGAATCTGAAGATTGCTCAGAGGCAACCAGGGTACCACTGCCCCTGTAGCTCTGTAGAGTGTAGACCCAGGACACGGGGCCAACTTCCTTGCCTTCAGAGGCTGGGACTCATCTTTGGTTACAGAAGACTGCTACTCCTACAGGCCAAGAGGGTAGGGCTATCACCATGATACAAGAGAAAGGCTCAGAGGACTACAAAATCTCAAATGAGGACGACAAGCCTCTCAGGTCTCAGAGGGATAGTGCCATATGGGATTGTTCTCAGTCCCTGAAACCTAATGAAATTTTTCTAACTGGCCTGGAAACTTGTTCTCCAACAGAGACCTCTTTATTGTTTCTGTTTTTCTGCCTTAAAAAAATGGGAATGTCTGTCCTATGCCTGTCTCACCATTGTATTTCAGAAGCAAATAACAATCATACCCAGAGTCTTATCCATACCTGATCGAAATAATATTTGAGTCTTCTTGAATCAATATTTAAATGAAATGTTGGGCTAGAGTTGATGTTAGAATGATTTAAACCTTTTGTGGATTCTCAGATGGGACAAAAATATTGTGCATGTGGCAGATTGTTATTGGTTACATTGTGTCTCCAAAATTAAATGTGCAAGTTCTACTCTCTAGTACCTCTAAATATAATCTTACTTAGAAATTAGGTCTTTGTAGATAGAAACACGTTAAGATAAGATCATAATGGAGTAGTATGGGCTCTAATTCAGTGATTGATGTCTTTATAATAAGAAGGAAATTTGAAGAGACACAAAATGAGAGACAGAGGTAGCAATTGGAATGAAGTGTTTAGAAACCAAGGAAAGGCAATGATTGCAGAAACTAGGAAGAGGCATAGAACAGAGGCATAGAATGGAGGCTTTCAGAGCCTCCATTTTGTACCCTGCCTACATTTTGATTTAGGTTTGCTGTTCTCCAGAAATGTAAAATAATATATTTGTGTTGCTTTAAGCCATGCAGTTTGTTGTAATTTGTTACAGTGGGAAACTGAAGAAGAATTAAAACCATTGCTATTAGTGAAAGATATGCTCTTACATACAGAATCTACACACAAACATACAACTATTTATTAGGCTTAAAAAGTAAATTCAGCAAAGTTGCAGGGTAAAAGAGCTACATGTAAAAATCAGTTTTATTTCTATACAAAAAAATATGACCAATCTGAAATGAAAATTAAGATACCAATTCCCTTTACAATAATACCCCCCAAAAATGCCTGGTAATAAATTCAAATAAGGAACTGAAAACTCACATAGCAAAAACTACAAAACATTGCTGAAAGAACTTAAAGAAGTCCTATATAAATGAAAGGAGAGCTCATATTTATGGTTTGAATGACAATAATGTCAAGATTTACTTACTCACCAAAGCAATCTACAGATCCAATGCTATAACTCTTAAGATTCAAACAGACTTCAGCTTTGCCTATCTTTTCCTTCTTTTTTTTTTTCTTTTTTTTGAGACGAGTTTCAGTCTTGTTGCCCAGGCTAGAGTGTGGTGGCACCATTTCGGCTCACTGCAATCTCCACCTCCCAGGTTCAAATGGTTCTCCTGCCTCAGCCTTCTGAGTAGTTGGGATTACTGGTGTGCACCACCACACCCAGCTAATTTTTTGTATTTTTAGTAGAGATGGGGTTTCACCATGTTGGCCAGGCTGGTCTCGAACTCCTGACCTCAGGTGATCAGCCCACCTCAGCCTCCCAAAGTGCTGGGATTACACTCCTGAGCCACCATACCCAGCTGCCTTCCTTTTTAAAAAAAGAAATATACAAGCCAATCTCCAAATTCATGTGGAAAGTAAGAAATTACCAGTAGCCAAAACAATATTGAAAAGAAATTACGATTGGGGAAATAATTTCTCTTGCTTTCAAAACTTACTCAAAGCAACAGTAATCAAATTATGGAATACAATAGACATATAAACCAATAGAATAAAATTCAGAGCCCAGAATTTGTACCAAATATATACACTCAATTGGCTTTTGACAAGGGTGTCAATATGGAAAAGAAAAGTCTCTTCAACAATTGTTATAGGCATAATTGAATATCCATTGTCAAAGAGTGAGGCTGGAACCATCCCTAGCCACACGGTATGCAAAAATTAACTCAAAATGGAACAGTGACCTAAACATGAACTAAACATGTAAACTTCTTAGAGAAAAACATTGGAGTAGATATGCATGATGATGGATTTAGCAATGGCTCCTTGGAAATGACACCAAAACCATGAGTAACAAATAATAAATTATATTTCATTAAAATTGAAGACTATGAGCATCAGGTGACATTATCAAGATAATGAAAACCTACAGAACTAGAGAAAACATTTGCAGCCAATATGTCTGGTAAGGTTCTAGTATCCAAAATTTATATAGAATAACTTAACCACACAAAGAAAATCTTTAAAAAAACCAAAGGCTGAAATAGATATTTCTACAAAGAAAATAAACAAATTGACAACAAGCACATAAAATGAAGTTCAACATCATTAGTCATCAGAGAAATTCAGATCTCAATCACAATGAGATACCAATTTACACCCATTAGGTTGGCTATATTAAACAGTGTTGAAAATAAAAATAACAAGTGTTGGCAAAAATGTGGAAATACTGCAACCTTTATATATTGTTGGTAGGGAACTAGAATGGTAACATTATTGTTGAAGACAGTCTGCATTTATTTAAAAAGTTAAACATAGAATTACTGTAAAACCATGCAATTCCGATCCTACACATATACCAAAAAAGAATTGAAAACAGGTACCAAAATAGTTACATACATATAACTGTTGATGGCAATGCTATTTACAAAAGACAAAAGATGGAAACAGTCTAGTGTCCATCAACGGAATAATTAATTAACAAACTCTGATAAATACATACAATATAGTATTACTCAGCCCCTTTCTCTCCCTCCCTCCCTCCCTCTCTCTCTCTCTCTCTCTCTCTCTCTCTCTCTCTCTCTCTCTCTCTTTCTTCCTCTCTTTAGCTCATCAGCTACCATCACTGTCAGTGTATTTTATATGTGGCCCAAGAAAATTCTTCTTCTTTCAGTGTGGCCCAGGGAAGTCAAAAGATTGGATACCCCTCCTCTAAAGTGTAATTCTAACTAAACAAATTCTGTCTAAAAGAACAGTAAAGAGTGACTGTTTAATAGGTTTGAGATTTTCTTTTAGGGTGATGGAAATGTTTTAGAAATTGATTTAATTGTTAACTGTAGAACACTGTGGATGTAGTAAATGCCACTGAAATGTACCTTTTAAAATGGTTAATTTCATGCTCTGTAAATTTCATCTCAATGAGGAAAAACCTTATTTGTTGTTTATTTGAAATTTAAATTTGACTGAGTAGGTTGTGTTTTATCTGGCAATACATATATGTATATGTACACATATATGTATGATATATTATCTGCATCCTTTATAAAACACCATACAAAATTGGGCAGTGAATATATAATTTTTAAACAATAAATTGCTTAATATTGTCAGTCTTTTATTCATTTAAAATGACACAGTCATTTCCCTTCCACATAATAGCCACTTTTGTCTTTCAGACCTACATATGCTGCTATGCGGAGCATAGTTTAAAGATCTTTATGTTTACAAAGAAATGATTTCATAATTCTGCATACAAGTCATTATTCTCTTTTTAATTTTTGTATTTAAAATGCACTACTCTTAATTACCTTTCTGTATTCCTGTGCTTCATATCTTTTACCTTTCTGTACTTCTTTTCTTCATATCTTGTTTTTATTAGCAATGCAGCCTTAAATTTATAAATTGACTTTTTTGAATTTTGTGTTTTCAATGACATAATTTCCTATAGCACTGCACTTGTGTTTCTTATGTCTGTTGCCTTTTGGGACACATAACACAATAACACAAGATGACAACAAAAATATGGAGGCAAGTAAAATAAAAGATTGAAGTCTTTATTTTGTTTTTCTTTTAGTTTACTATAACTGACTTTACCAATAGTTCCTTTGTTCAACAGCATAAGAAATACAGCAACGATTTTACAATCTGTTTATAAAAGAATGAAAGAAAGCCCAGAAGAAATGGCTGTGCACATAAGCGAAACTTGATGCAGCAAAATGTTTATTAGATGGAGAGCTGGGGTTACATGACAAGCATCTTGAAACATGATTTGAAAATAGGCTTAGTACATTTTTTCTGCAAGATGATCCTACTAATAGGAGGGTAGCATGGATCAAGAGCTCTCTGCACACTGTGGTAGGAGGACTAGCTGAAGTGAGCACTGGCTTAGTAAAACCAGAGTATTCAAAGAGTGCCAACTGTGGAAATAACACATGAAAGAGACGAGCTCAGCAAGTTAGAGGGAACAAATCCTTTTGGGTACTTTAATTTTGGGAAGATTTTTTACTATTCTGAAAATAATTTCTAAAAGCAATACAGTTAAAATTTAGAATGTTTAACTCCTTTAAAAGTATCTTAATTATAGTAAGAGAATGCATTTATTTTGCTTTTCCATTTTTCATAATCTCTGTAGGCTCGATGAGAATGCCAAAAACAAAGCTAAATGTCTGTCCTATCTTTGAAAATAGATGTCATATGTTCTAAACATAAATCAGTGTTTTTCTATCTTTCACATAGTATCTTTTGTAGAAAACAGATTTTACTTTTGAAAATGAGTTCAAGTCTAGGATTTAGTGTAAGATACAGTATTAAAATCAAAGTAATGAGTGTTGACATTGAAGTGGTGATCAGAAGGTTCTATCTAAACCTTCTGAGCTTTATAATAAAATGCTATATATTTGAAAAAAAAACAGATTGTGTCTTTTAATAATAATAATATATGTATTTTAGTTAAATTCAAGTAAAGCTCATGCAGTACAAGGCTTTAAATTTTTAAAGAGTAATGGTTATTAACTGCTGTTTCTAGGAAGGGCACATTATAAATACCATGACAATACAAAGTCAAGGTATATAACTTTGTTATGTACTCTTCTTAAAAACCACCAACTTCTTTCAGGGGGTCTTAAAGTCCCTTTCCCATTATTGTAACAGCAGAAAGAACGCTGATAGTATTTAGCCAACCCAGGCACTGAAGAAAGAACACAGGCACAAAAGCTCACTCTATAGAACCAGAATGATGCAGTGATGGCTCTTAGGGGTAAAACAAATGAAAGTCATTTTGCACAATAAAAAGTAGAAACACTAAAGCCAAATGTCTACATTTGACTCAGCAATGAGAATTGACCCTTTCATTTACCATGAAACATACTACCGTCTAAACATTATTTCTGTGTTTGGTGTTATAGTCACAATGTTGAACTGGATTCAACAACCAGATATAACTGATACCTGGAAATACTTAGATTAATACCATGTTTCACTATACTTCACTTTATTATGCTTTATGGATATTGCATTTTTTACAAATTGAAGATTTGTGACAATCTTGCATTGAGCAAATCTATCCAACAATACAAGTTTACTCCTTATCTCTGTGTTACCATTTTGGCAATTTTGCAAACTATTTTAAACTTTTTCATTATTATTATATGTATTATGGTGATCTGTGATCAGTGACCTTTGCTGTTACTATCGTAATTATTTAGGGGGTGCCACGAACCATGCCCATATAAGATGACAAGCTTCATCAATAAATGTGTGTGTTCTGGCTGTCCCACCAAACCACTATTTCCCCTTCTCATTCATTCCCTCTTCTCAAGCCTCCTTATATTCTGAGACACTATGATATTAAAATTAGAACAATAATCCTACAGTGGCCTCTAACTGTTAAAGTGAAAGAAAGAGTTGCATATCTCTTGAAATCAAAAACAAAAAGTGATGATGCTTAGTAAGGAAGGTATCTTGTTGAAAGCCAAGATAAGCCAAAAGCTAGACACAAAGCAGTTACCCAGGCTGTGAATGAAAAGTTATTGAAGGAAATTGAAAGTATTATTCCAGTTGAACACATAAATGATTAGAAAGCAAAATAGCCTTATTGCTGATATGTAAAAATTTTAGTGATATAGATAGATAAAACCAGCCATAACATTCCCTTAAACCAATGCTTAATCCAGAACAAGACCCTAAGTCTCTACAATTCTCTAAAGGCTTGTGAGAATTCACTCAAAGTGATAGCAAAAATATTAAAAGAAAAATATTAGAGAAAGTTGTAGAACATAGTCTCAAACCCTCTTAGAAAGCCTAAGTTTTTTCGACAGTTCTTGGCTGAAGGAAGCCAGAGTCTCTTTGCAAGAGCCAGAGAGATTAGAATGCAAATACAAAAGTATGTAGAGGAGTTTATCAGAATAAACAGAGCAAAACTCTGTCTCAAAACAAACATATATATATATATATGTGTGTGTGTGTGTGTGTGTGTGTGTGTGTATGTATACACATATATATACATATATACACACACACACACACATATATATATATTTCTAGGTATATGTATATGAAGATACATGAATTTTTCACCTCCTCTCCAAAAGATAGCCATACATTCCAAGAAAGTCCTGGAACATACAGATTTGTTAAGACACATGAAAGATCTTCAGTAGATTAAGGTTACCTATATATGTATAAGGATATGACACTTCCTCACTGTCTGATCTGACAAATTACCTTTTATATACCTCAGTTTCTTCGCTTCTAAAATAGCAAGGGAATTCTATGTGAAACATATTTTGTGAAGATTGCATATGCCAATTCATGGCAAATGCTTAGAGTTATAACTGTCATATAATAAGTGGTAATTAACATTTATCACTGTTATTAATAATACTATTAATATTATAAGTAGAGTCACTTGCTACTCATCCAAAAACTGAAGGATATCAGAAATACTTTTTCTGGACTAAATATAATCTGCTAAAAGATGATTAGCTATAAACAACCAGGGAAGTAAGTAGTTGTCAATGTTTGTATCATAGCTAGCTCCATTGAAGTAATTTTAGACAATACAGTAATAGGTAAATGCCATCCGTTATCTAATGGAAGAGTTCATTATCAGGAAGTTGGAAGCATATTGATCTGGGCATAACACTGGGGAAATGATGATGTGAGCAAAATTTTCAACATTGAGGTGAATGAAGAGCGGAAAGATTGCATTCACTTGAGAACTGCAACTCTCATAGTGATTGCATTCACTATGGAAAAAGTATGCACATGCATAGATTATATCTGGGTTTTGACAGAAAGTGAAAGATAATACTCAGAAAAAATATTGAGGTTATACATGATTTTTCCAGAGGGCATTATGGGAAAATTTTGGAAGGGCACAAGCAGAGTGGATTGAAATAAGTAAAACAAAGCTCAGAATAATGTGAATAATTAATTCACAATTTTGTGATGATGACCATTAACTCATAACTTGGTGATGATGAACATTAATTCATAATGTTAACTGTGAAAAAGTTTCAAAATGTGTCAAAGAGATCATTCCAGAAATATAGCAATTTTCAGTTTCAGAATTCCAAAATTTAGTAACATTGAATAATAGGTTATAAAAAACTATTTGGCTCTATATTATAAATGACAGTCTAGATACCTAAATACTCACAACCTAAATTATTTGGCCCTATATTTTAAATGACATTCTAAATACCGATATACCCCCAACCTAGCAGTAATGATCAAAGATAAAATATATTACTTGTACTTATATATATAGTACGTTATAGACTCAGATCTATCTAACTACTATATACATGCATATATATGCTGATATGGTTTGGCTCTGTATCCCCACCTAAATCCAAATCTCAGGTGAAATTGTAATTTCCAGCATTGAAGGAGGGACCTGCTGGGAGGAAATTAGATTATGAGGGCAGATATCCCCCTTGCTGTTCTAATGATACTAAGTTCTCATGAGATCTGGTTGTTTGAAAGTGTGTAGCACTTCCCTTTTCACCAACTCTTCTCTGTCCTGCTCCTGCCATGTAAGACATATTGGCTTCACCTTTGTCTTCCACCATGATTATAAGTTTCCTGGGGCCTCCACAGCCATGCTTTCTGTACAGGCTATGGAACTATAAGTCAATTAAAAATCCTTTCTTTAAAAATTATACAGTCTCAGGTAGTTATTTATAGCAGTATAAGAACATACTAATACAGATGATTGAGACCAGGAGAGTGGGACATTGCTATAAAGACAACCGAAAATGTAAAGGAGACTTTGGAAATGGGTAACAGACAGAGGTTGGAACAGTTGGAAGGGCTCAGAAGAAGATAGAGTGATGAGAGAAACTTTGGAACTTCCTAGAGACTGGTTGAATGATTGTGACCAAAAGGCTGACAGTAATATGGACAGTGAAGCCCAGGCTGAGGTGGTTCCAGATGGAGATGAAGAACTTATTAGGAACTGGAGTATTGGTCACTCTTGCTATGCTTTAGCAAAGAGATTGTCCTAGAGATTTGTGGAACTTTGCACTTGAGAGAGTTGATTCTGGGTATCTGGCAGAATAAATTTCTAAGCAGCATTCAAGTTGTAACCAGGCTGCTTCTAACAGCATAAGATCATAAGCATTTGCAAAGAAATGGTCTGAAATTGAACTTGTATTTAAAAGGGAAGCAGACTATAAAAGTTTAGAAAATTTGCAGCCTGACCATGTGGTAGAAGAGAAATACCCATTTTCTGGGAAGGAATTCAAGCAGGCTGCAGAAATTTGCACAGAGAGGAGCTAAATATTAGTAGATATGACAATGGGAAAAAATGCTTCCAAGACATTTTAGAGACCTTCATGACGACCCCTCTGAACACAAGCCTGGAGGCCTAGGAGGGAAAAATTATTTAATGGGCCAGGCAAAAGGTCCTGCTGCTATGTGCAGCCTCAGGACATGGTACCCTACATGGCTGCTCCAGCTCTAGCCATGGCTAAAAGGCATCAAAATACAGCTAGGGCTATTGCTTTAGAGGGTTCAAGCCCCAACCCTTGGTGGCTTCCATGTGGTGTTAAGCTTGCAGGTGAGCAGAGAGGAAGAGTTGAGGCTTGGGAGCCTCTACCTAGATTTCAGAGGATATATGGAAACACCTGGAAGTCCAGGCAGAAGTCTGCTGCAGGGTTGGAGCCCTCGTGAAGACCCTCTTCTAAGTGAGTGCAGAGAGGAAATGGGAGGTTGGATTCTCCACCCAAAATCATCAATTGGGCACTGCCTGGTGAATCTGTGACATGAGGACCATCATCCTCCAGACCCTAGAATGTTAGATCCACTGACAACTTGCACCATGCACTTAACAAAGTTGCAGACACTCAATGCCAGCCCATGAAGCAGCAATGGGGGCTGTATCCTGCAGAGCCACATGGGAGGAGCTGCCTAAGGCTTTGGGAGTCCACTTCTTACATCAGTGTAGTATAGATTTAGGATATGGAGTCAAAGAAAGTTATGTAGAAGCTTTAACATTAAATGACTGTCTGCTGGGTTTTAGACTTGCAGGGGGTCTGTAGCCCCCTTTTTTTGGGCCAATTTCTCCCATTTGGAATAGGAGAATGTACCCAATACTGATACCTCCATTGAATCTTTAAAGTAATTAACTTGTTTTTTATTTTACAGGCTCATAGGTGAAAGGTACACTTGCCTTTTCTTAGATGAGACTTTAGACTTGGACTTTCGAGTGAATTCTGAAATGAGTTAAGACTTTGATGGATTAGGGGAAGGCAAGATTGTGTTTGAAATGTGACAGAAACATGGGATTTGGGAGGAGCCAGGGGTAGAGTGATATGGTTTGGCTTTGTATCCCCACCCAAGTCTAATATCAAATTATAATCCCCACTGTTGAAAGTGGGGCTGGGTGGGATGTGATTAGATGGGGATGTATTTACCCCTTGCTATTCTCATGACAGTGAGTGAGTTCTCATGATATCTGTTTGAAAGTGTATAGTACTTTCTCTTTCACCCTCTCTTCTCTTCTTCCTGCTCCCTATATGTAAGATGTGTGGGCTTCTCCTTTGCCTTCAATCATTATTGTAAGTTTTCTGAGGCCTCCCTAGCTATGCTTTCTGGACTGCCTGTGGAACTGTGAATTAATTAAACCTCTTTTCTTTATAAATTTCCCAGTCTCATGTAGTTCTTTATAGCAGTGTGAGAACAGATTAATACATACACTATGCACACCACATGGTCATTTTGTTTTTGCTTTTAGAGCTTGAGCAAAAGAATAACATGTAAAAATTATCTTCATTTTATCTGGTGGATTGTGTTTCATAAATTCTTTTATACACATTATAGAAAACCGAAATGGCATGTCTTAAGAAGGCTTCAGAGTCAATATTGGCATTAGTCATAGAAAAAATCAAACATGTTTTTGAGCTATTACAATAATATTTGTGTTAGATAATTAGGTCTACACATCATACAAAAATAACTGGCTTAAAATATATTATTTTCTATTTTATTTGAATTTATCATAATATAAAAATTCTTATTTTTTATATATTCTTTTTGTATATATGCAGTAATTATACTGTAACAATTAATTATACTAAGTTCTTATGTTTAAATACATATTTATGTGGTTTTCTTAATATTGGATCCAAATTTTTTAACAACAGAGAGAAACAAATAGCTGGGTTTCACAATATTATTTAGTTTCTGAGTCACTAAAAACTTCATAGGATGAGATAATTTGATTTTATTGCCCTAGAGGATTTGATTATTTTGTTTTTTTGTTATGTATTGTCTTTTGAAATTTTACTTTATAAAGTTTTCTGTTTGTTTGTTTTGAGACAGAGTCTTGCTCTGTTACCCAGACTGAAGTACAGTGTCATGATCTCAAGTCACTGCAAACTCTGCCTCCTTGGTTCAAGCAATTCTTGTGCTTCAGTCCCCCAAGTATCTGGAATTACAGATTTACACCACCATGCCCAGCTAATTATTGCATATTTAGTAGAGATGAGGTTTCCAAGTATTGGCCAGGCTGGTCTCAAACTCCTGGGATCCACCCACCTAGACCTCCCAAAGTGCTGGTGTTACAGGTGTGAACCACCATGCCTGGCCTTAGTACATATTTTATGATGATTATTCATTCAACCTTAAGTGGGTTTCTCTGTTTTGTACTCAACACAATGATAAGGAGTGATAATCCTATTTCTGTATTCTGTGCAAACACATGCAAAGGTCAAATTTAAAAAGCCTTTTATAGTTCAAAAAATGATGCCTGACTGGGCACGGTGGCTCATGCCTGTAATCCCAGTACTTTGGGAGGCTGAAACAGACAAATCACTTGAGGCCAGGAGTTCGAGACCATCCTGGTCAACATGGTGAAATCCCACCTCTACTAAAAATACAAAAAATAGTTGTGCATTGTAGTGGGCATCTAATCCCAGCTACTTGGGAGGCTGAAGCAGAATTCCTTGAGCTAGGGAGGCAGAGGCTACAGTAAACTGAGATCACATCACTGCCCTCCAGCCTGGACAACAAGAGCAGAATTCCATCTCAAAAAAAAGATACTGAATTTTCAATACCCTAACCTTTTTAGAGAAATATATACCTGTTTTTTACACAAACATGCATTATAAATATTTTTTAGGCTCTACTTGTATGCACAGAGGAATGTTAAGTCTGAGTATACTTTATTCCCATACTCTGAGGACTTTTAGCAGAGGAGACCATAGGAGATGATAGCAGAATATTTCTATTTCACACAGAACCTGTTAGAACCAGAGTATTAATAATAATTGTTTATTATATAGTGATCAACCTCTACCACATCCCCGAAATGAGTCTTACAGACTCTTTTAGGAGAAATTTAAAAGTGGAAGCAAACACACATATTTTATTATTGTTATTAAACTCATAAGTTAACTGATAATTTATCACTTATTTCAAGATTTATTTATTTATTTACTACACCTCTGTGTTTCTGATAGAACATCTCACATATTATATCATTTCCTACAAATCCACTCTGAATTTTGATATGAGAAACTGCAACAGTGGTTTGAGACTGCAGCTAAAATATACAACACCAAAAATGATTCAAATATAATCTCTATGATTAACTTTTGGTAAACTCTTCTCCATGTGAGATTTGTCAATACATTTTAAAAATGGTTTTGCTTGTTCACATATTCTGAGGTTAGTCTGTTTTCTTTTGTTAAGCTACTAAAACCCCAGTTTAAGGAAAATTCAATATATGGTTATAATATATAAGTTATTGGGATTATTTAATTTTTAAAGAAATATTCAGATTTGTTTTTAAAAATGAAATGGAAAACACAATAATTAAGATCTATTATACTTCAAAAGTATAACTTAGTAAACATTGAACTGTATTTAAAATTTATAGTTATTAGAAAATAATGCAATATTGATATTTTTAAAGCAACAGAAGCTGATTTTAAAAATTTGAATTTTAAATTCAAAGTACAATATATTTTTAGATATTTACAAGTCCAAAAATGTTTAAGGTTAGTAGAAAAATATATTAGATAGACAAAGATAGTTCTATAGTATAATAATATAAAAAATTGTATAGAAAATAGAGAAGGGATCTTCAAGGAATTTTATTTATTGATGGGAAAAACAGAAAGAAATATGAGTCAGAGAGAAGCAAGCTGTGATGAATGTTTCATACTGGAGTGAAATGTGATTTTTGAATAAGGGAGATGTAATAGAGAAGACAGTGAGAAGATGAAGTGTCACATTATCCTATTGTACATTGAAGCATAAGTGACTCCTATACTAATCTATTTCATCTATTGGAGAACAGATTGGCTATCATCTGAGGAGACACTGAACCATCAGGAGAAATTCGGTGTAAGAAGAATTTTTTTCTTTTAACCTTTCAAGAGCAGACATAGTTCTTTCAGTCTGGAGTGTTTATGTGGCAATCAAGTGAAGAGCCAGGAAGTACTCAAGGAATAACTGCTGGTAAATGAACTCATTTAGAATTTATAAAAATTATCTAAAAGCTTGGTTAAGTTTAAAATCAAACAATAAATTACAGTTATAGAGCGTTGAGCCATAAAATAAGAAACATCAGATAGAAATCATAAAACACACAATTATTGTCCTTTCTAACAACGTTGATGGTCGACATCAGGGGAAAAAGCCAATGTCATTTCATTTCAATTTGGGAAAATCAACAGTCAATCAAGCCAGTACATGCATATTTATCCATAATTCAGTTCTGGTCAATTTGGTCACCATGGGGAAAATGTTTTATAATATCATGTTTGAGCATGTACTCAAAGATGAATGTTTGTGGAAGTAGGTAGAAGATTAAATCTCAGAGACACCAGGATGGATACACACACACACACACACACACACACACACACACACACACACACACATCAGGTATTAATTTTGTTTTTCTTTTCTTTTTCTTTTTTTCTTTTTTTTTTTTTTTGAGACAGAATCTTGTTCTGTCACCAGGCTGGAGTGCTGTGGCATGATCTCGGCTCACTGCAACCTTCGCCTCCCTAGTTCAAGCAATTCTTCTGCCTCAGCTTCCCTAGTAGCTGGGATTACAGGCACGCGCCACCATGCCCAGCTGATTTTTGTATTTTTAGTAGAGACCAGGTTTCACCATGTTGGCCAGGATGGTCATGATCTTCTGACCTTGTGATCCTCCCATCTAGACCTCCCAAAGTGCTAGGATTACAAGTGTAAGCCACCGAGCCCAGCCTTGTTTTTCAATTTGAGTATACATTTATAAAGGTTAGATTAATATCATGAGAAATAATGGTTTATTTTATAAATATTAATAGGTTCTTAAATTTTTCAGTTTTCTGTTTTATAAAATTTAGAAAATATGAAGCACCTCAGCCTAAAAAATATATTTCTTTCTCATATGCCCTAATCTAGAGGTTTTCAGGTAGATTAAAATGTAGGAAATCTTATGGAATCCATCTTTAATGGGCACCATTTTCTTTTTGATGCTGGGAAATAGACTATTGTTTCTTTTTGTATAGAAAATAGAGAAGGGCCTTTACTGTGTAAATTAAAGGCTTGAAGAGGGTGATGAGTTATTTGATTAACACAGTCATTGAATAGATATCAGTTCATCACAAAAATATACTAAGCACTGTGAAAGGAGCTGGGTATAAAAAGAAAAGACATAGCACCAGGCTTCACAGAACTTATTTCTTGCTATGAAAGATATGCTGAAATAATTGTAAAATAGAAACAAAAAATATCAAATTGTGTGTTCTAAGAAGGAAATTCTGAAGAATATTATCATGGAAAAATAAAAGCAGCAGTAAGGATATTTTTCATGAGGTATTTGATAAATTCCTTGTGGAAAAGTGATATCTAAATTGAGGCATGAGACCTGAAAAATGACAAGCTGTGAGCCATGAAAAAGGATGGGAATGTGTATTTCACATCTAGGGCCTAGCAATGACATAAATTCTATAGTAGGGATTGCTTAGCTTGTTTAAGGATTGTGAAAAGAAAAAGAGTATATTAAGTTAGCATGAGAATGGCACAAAGTGAGGTTGGGAAAAAAAAATTGCCCTATAAAGAGTTGAAATTTTAGGAGCAATGGCATGTAACATGATCTTCTCTCCCTAAAAGTTAACTCTATATGGAATGCTTGGAATGGAAGAATGCAAAATAGGAGGCTATCTTGGTAGGCAAAAAGTTATGGATATCCACAATAAATATGGGTATTTAAAAGGAATGTAAACGACATAAAAATTTCCATTTAATCAAGATATTGTTGTATTAAACAGCTAAGAATTAAAATGGAGGATACATTATTCATTAAACATGAAGTTATTCTTTGAAGAAAAAAGCCTGAACAATATTAAACACAATCCACAATTTTTAATGAGCATTAAAATACAATCTGCACTTAAAGACCACAAGAGGAAAAATAACAAAATGAATTAACAAGACAAACAATAAAACTAATGATTTTAAGGAAACAATGAAACCTATGTGCAAACTAACAAAACATTCACAGACGTGGGCTTACAATAAGAGACCTTGATGAGAAAGCCCAAGTATAAACGGCGAAGTTAATTGTCACCTGTGTTCACCCCACTGTGTTCTGCATCTGATGAAGAATGGTACACATATAATTTGGACTTTATAAGTGCTATCTAATAAAGGCAGAAAAGAGAGTGAGAACATTAAAATTGAGGAAAGAATAGGCTGACTTGCAATAAATTTGTCAAGGAGAAAACAACATGACCCTAATGCAGACGCAGCAATAGGGAGGTCATTGTATTAGTCTCTTGTTGCTGTGACAAATTACCACAAATTTAGTGGTATAAAATGATGTAAATTTATTATTTTACAGTTCTGGACTGTAAATGTCCAAATTGGGTTTCTGTGGGCTGAAATTAAGGCATCCGCAGGTCTGTGATTCTTTCTGAAAGTTCTAGGAAAGAATTCATTGTCTTTTTTCCAGCTTGGAAAGGCTGATTGCAAAGCAGCCTCTCATGTTCAGAGCCAGCAATGGCAGTTTGAGACTTCACATAGTATCTCTCTGACTCTGGCCCCTCTGAGTCACTCTTCTACATTTAGAAACTCTTTTGTTTACTTTGGGCATACATAATAATCCAGGATGATCTTTCTATTTTAGGATTTCCCATTTTAATTCTATCTGTAATCTTAATTCTCCCTTACAATGTGAGATATCACAGATTCTGGCAATTAGAACTTGTATTATATAGAAATCTTTTCTTGGAGTGGAGGACAGCATTATTCTGCCTATCATAATTGTTTTAGGTGAGTAAAAGGCATATGTTATTATTTTATGGAAAAAGCAGGAGAAATAAAAAATAATATATTTTTTATATCAACAGTTAAGTAAGAGAAAAGTAAGGACAGAGTGCAGGACTTACTTTTGGAAAGAATAAAATCTCTAAATCCTTACACCCAGCTCAAATATCAACAACTATGCTTATATAAAACTTTTTTTCTCTCCAGTAATACATAGTAGTTATTAGTTATTAATCACTTATTTAAAGTACTTTTCAAAATGTATTAATTAATTGAATATTTGCCATTTTAGCCAAAATAATGTTCTAAATACTGTGAGTAAAAGATGAGTGAGTCATAATATTTTGCCCGGAGACATTTACAAATTTAAGAAAAATTATCACTTATTTTAAAATACATATCAAAATCACATAAAGATAAATTTTTATTCAATTAAAAAGAGAAATAAAACAGCCACAATTTCAAAGTCTAAGTCTCCAAATAAAGAAAGTCTATGGCAGTTGTTACATGCAATTTGGACCAACTGAAAGATGGTCCCTGTAATTCCTTATACGTTGCACCTAATGTAGAAAATAATGTGCTTGTGTGCTTCAGAAAAGACCTGATAAGCCTCATTATCAAATGTAAACTTGAGGAAACAAAGTATGGTAGACCAAATAATGGACCCCCAAAAATATTCGTACCCTAATCCCTGGTGCTTAAGAATATGGTTGTTAAATGAAAATAGGAATTTTGCAAATGCAATTGAAGATGTGTATCTTTAAATATGGAGATAATCCTAGATTATCCATTCAGATCAGCCTAACTCTAATCACATGAGCCATTAGAGACAGAGAATTGTCTCAGTCTGGTCGCCTCAGCCATGTGCCGGTAAGTCAAGACAGAGCCATTCCACATGTGAGGATTTCAGTCATTGTCACTGAATCTGAAATAGAGGACAATGTATAAGAACTTGAGAGAGGTTTCTAGTAACAAAGATAAGTCACCAACTAACAGGCAGAAATGAAGCAGTGATTTCAGTTCTATAGCTTAAAAAAAAAATGAGATGCGACCAGTAACCTGACTTAATTCAAAAAGTGAACTTTTTCCAGAGCCTCTCCTAACTGCCCAGGCACCTGAAACCTACCTTAATTTTTGCCTTCTAAACATTGAACAAAGACACTAGTCAAGTCAAACTTGACTCTGACTGACAATACTGGGGGAAAAAAAATGAACTGGTGTTGATTTAAACAAGTAAGATTTAAAGAATAATAACAACCTTAAAATATAATCAAATGGAATGAAAGAAAACAGAAATAAAATATCCTTAATACAAATACCCATTAAATAAAATAATACTCCGGGAAGATGAATATCAACAACATAGACTGAGTGAAAGAAGCCAGAAACAAAACAGCAAGTAGTGTCTGAATGCTTTTGTATGAAATTCTATCATAGAAGAGGTAAAATTTATCTCTAATGACAGAAGATTGATGATGGTATGAGATGAATATGGGAATAGAGGGTTATTGCAAAAGAGCACAATGATATATTTTGATGTTATGGAGGACATATTCTATACCTTGATTATGGTTCTGGTTACATGGATATATATATATATTCAACTAATCAAACTGTACAATGAAAATGTATGTGTTATAGTTTATGCATATTAAACTTATAAGCCTCTCTTTTTATATGGCACTCTCCAAACTCTTCCCCACATGAAAAGAATATCTATTTTAAACTGTAAATTTTATCATCTTAGTTTATGCTTTAACAATGTTCAATACCTTGTCTCAACCCATTTGAATATATTATTTCCATCTCTTCTTCCCATACCTGCAACACTTTAATAATAGACATGATCTCATTTATCTGAAATCACTGACATCACCTCTTCATTTAGTTCCCCTTTCCATCAAATACATAAGAAAATACCTGATATTTTGTTCATTTCCCTTTGTTTCTTTGGTCCTTTTATTGCATATATCATGATTATATTTACATCTTTATTTGACTAATTTTGTACTGTCTGTGATTCCTAGTAAGCTGCATATGTCAAAACACTGTTTCTGCATTAATTTTTCCTGCCAATATATATCCAGTGCCTAACAAAGTGTGTGTGCCATATATGTTTTGAAATAAATGTGTCGATTTAATCAATAAAAGAATGAGTGAAACATTAGGAATTGACAGAAATAAAATATGCCTACTATTTTAATTATTCTTAGCTCTGCTTAGTTGACAATTTATCTCTGCAAAGTTACAAGTTTAGAGCAGAGCTTATATCATATTTCTTCACCACTATATGATGAATATCAGACACCTATATATTTGATAAATATGGTTTTCAAATATTAAATGAAAAGAAATGAATCCTGTAAACTAAAACCTATAAATGTGAAAGCTGTAATCATTTTTCTTCAACTATCCTTTTTTAATAAAAAATGCAATTTGATAATCTTTCTAATTGTAACAATACAATAATATATATTTTAAGATTAGCCAATAAAAATGCCTGTAAAATATACATTTTTTTATCTGTTAGTGTAATGGTCAAGTAACTATGCAGCATTAATTTATAATAAAAATCATCACTTTTGTTAATATAAAATTTTTGTTATTTGATGAACAATTAGTAGAAACTTTAATAACTTCAGATGATTTATCACCAAGAGAATGATGAAAATGAAAAATGATAAAGTTAATTGTTCAAAAATAGAACTAAAATATATGTGTTATATGACTGGTTAAGTAAAATGCTGTCTGCCAGTGTCACAAGACTGTTTTAAAAATGTTTTCTAAATTTTTTGAAAGAGAAGAAAATACTAAGCCTACATTCTTATGCTGTATAGTTGATTGTGCTTATAAGGATTGTCTTGAAGAAGTGTTTACATTATATTTTATATATTACTGTAGTATTTTCAGGTATTAACAATATCTTGTTTCTAGAGATACTAAGTTTCATTAGCATCCACCTTCAAGTGTAAGGTGTTCATACATTAGGTCATGGTAATATTCCCTGAGGAATCTGGTAGATTATGCAGACAATGATAATGACTCTAATGTTCTTTTGACAAGGAAATATCATACCATAAATGTGTCATTTAGAATTCTTCATCGAATAAGATCATCACTGACAGAGCATTTTGGTTTCCCTTTTAGAAAATGACCTCATAAATGTCTTCAAGTTTCTATGTTCTGATATAAATGGCACTTCCTACTGAAACATGAACTTTTAACAGATCATTCATGAGTACTGTGATGAAGAAAGGCTGTAGAAAACCTTACAAGCACAGTAAAAGCCCAACACTTTCCTAGGAGAAAGCAATTATAAGGGCAAACATATCCATCAAGAATAGCTTCAAGAGTGTTCAACTATTGCAATATACATATCTATTATTTTTAAACTATTTGTTGAGTTCCTTGTATGCTCCAGGCATGATTTCAGGTGCAGACATTTTTTAAGCCAATGTATTTTTTAACAGAAAAGGAGATCCAAAGGAGAAGTGATGTGTTCTTCCAAAGTGACTTCAGGATGCAGCAAAGTTGTCAGGGAAACCATCCATTGAAATATATGAATATAAATTATGTAAGTGGAAATACAGGATGAATTGGGTGGTGTCATGTGTGAAACTCATGAAGCAACACCTAATAAATTGTGGAAGTATTGTGTAAGATACTCTAGATTTAAATTCAATAAATAAATTATTAGAGTCTTCTAACTTTGAGTGCATTCGTTGCACACTTTTATTAATGATCACTAGGTCAATATAGTGTGAGTTAGGATGATAACATGAACTCTCTTGTTCTAAGTTGCAAATTTGAAATCTTTTTTATTGAATAAAATCCTTAAGCTCACCTTATATATCTTTTTTAAACATGATTCCTAAGGTAGAATTTGCATATAATAAAATGCATCTATTTTAAGAGCACTATTTTATTTTTGACAAGTGTGCATACTCAGGTTTCTACTACTGCATTCAAGGTGTTCAAATATTCATTACCCTTGAGGCCTCCTTCTGCCCTGTGATTTTATGTGTGAGTTCATGGGAGAGTATGCTCCATGGGACTATTGAATTTCTTCATATTACATGAGTGAGACACTGACTTACCTTTATTCCAGATCAACTTTTTTTCATAATAAATTTTTTTATAATAAATGGATTTACAGAAAAGAGAAACTTTCTCAAGAATAAAATGGCAGGCATATTTGGTATCATTTATTATAAAGTTAATGTCTTCCACCAAGAAAAGGGACAGGCACGTGTATTGCCTATTTTTAAAAATTCAAATTCCCTAACCTCAGGGTCCCCCATTATAACACAACTGAGTGTGTGCAGGTGTCATCAAATCTTCCTCTCCAAGCTATGTGGGAACCGGGCTCAGGAAACTTCAGGCTAAAATGCTAATTCTCTGTCAAATGCTATTTTATTTCGGTGAATAATAAATTAAAATTTGTCCTTTAGAGATTTCTCTCCTCTACAAGTATTCATGAAACAGCAGCTGGCTAAATTTTAGCCGGCAAGTATATAAAATCTCAGACCCTTCCCAGTCCTTGCCGGTTTTGTTGACAATGATGAGATGCTGAAAAAATCATGGCCTGCGGAAGAGGAAGTTTGAGGGTAAACAGGCCAAATAATGGGATTTGAGGGAAGGCCAGGGAAAAAGGTAAAGAACATATTTATTAAATTTTATGCTCAATCAGATAATAAGTTATCCTCTAATTTATCGTATTCTAATGAGGAAGAATTGAGGAGGTGGGTGCTGGCAAATTACTGGAAAGCAGATTCTATAGCAGGTGTTGCCAAAATGGTGTTTTGGTTGTTTTAAACCTATGCAGGGTTGGAAGCCTTTCTTGAAAATTTGATGTTCAATCTCAGGTCCACCTAATTTTGCTATAGAGTGCTAAAATGTGTCCTAAGTTGGAAATAGTTTCTGATCCTTTTTCAGACAAAATTACACACATCCATGTACAGTGCTTGGAGCAAGATGAAACTGCATGACTTTTCTGGGAAGATACCAGGCAAATTGTTAAAACTATGGATAGTTTGTTTTGCAAATGAGGGAGCATAATGTGTAATGTGTGGTAAAGAAAATTGCAACAGCTGAGAAGTCTCACTGCTTAATCCTTCCTACAGTCTATCATACCTACAGTCCATTCACTAGAAGACAATAGTAAACATCTCAGAGATTGTTCACTTGTTTGTTTGTTTTTCCCAGTGGGACCTGGGAGCTGCTACATTTTCTCAGGGAGATTTCCTGAGACAAACAAAATTCTTGTGGGAAAATATAGATAGAGGTATTGACTAGTAACTGAGCTCTTGTGGCCCCAGACGGGGTTCTCTCTGCTGATTAAATCGACACACCGAATAATGAGAAACTGACTCAAAGAAATCTAGATAAAATCATGATGGCCTTCTGCTATAAAAAAGTCCCCGAGTCATTATATTGTCACCAGGCAAGAACTAAAGAAATGCTTTTATAGTAATGGGTCTGCAAATGCCCTCAGTTTCAGTCATTGATAAAGTTTCTGTAGTATGAGCCAAGTTTACATAAATTACAGAGCACAAACTTGTGGTTCTGGCCAGAAGGAAATGTGGCTATAACTGTTTACAAAAGTTTCACAAAATTTCCAAGGCTAAAATAGAGTCACTGCCATGGATGCCTCATCAACTGTTAAAAGGTGAATAGCAGGTCAAAAATAGTTGGAAATTTCTTTGATTGAGTCATGAACCTCCACTACACCAGTGACTACCAAAAGTATACCTGAAGGATTGTTGAACATCATGGAGCAACTCTCTTCCTCCACACTCCTACCAATCCCTCTGATATGGTTAGGCCTGTGCCCCACTCATCCCATCTTTTCTTTCTTTTTGCTTTTTGTTTTTTGAGAAGGAGTCTCACTCTGTTGCCCAAGCTGGAGTTCAGTGGCACCATCTCAGCTCACTGCAATCTCTGCTGCCTGGGGGTGTTCAACTGATTATACTGTCTCAGCCTCCTGAGTAGCTGGGATTACAGGTGCCTGCCACCATGTCTGGCTAATTTTTGCAGTTTTAGTAGAGACAGGGTTTCACCATCTTGGCCAGGCTGGTCTTCAACTCCTGACCTCATGATACACCCACCCCAGCCGCCCAAAGTGCTGGGATTACAGGCATAAACCACCACATCTGGCCTCAAATCTCATCTTGAATTGTAATCCCCAGGTGTTGAGGAAGAAACCTGATGGGAGGTGATTGAACCATGGGGAAAGTTTCCCCCATACTGTTCTAGTGGTAGTGAGTGAGTTCTCATGAGAGCTGATGATTTTATAAGCACTTGGCATTTCCCCGGCTCACAGTTCTCTCTCCTGCCACCATGTGAAGAAGTTTTCTGTTTCCCCTTCACCATCGGCCATGATTGTAAGTTTCCTGAGGCCTCCCCAGTCACGTAGAACTGTGAGTCAATTAAACTTCTCTTCTTTATACATTACCCAATCTCTGGTAGTATCTTTATAGCAGTGTGAAAATGGACTGATACACTCTTCTTCTCCCTCTATCTTCATTTCAGTCTCTTGAAAGACAAAGCCTGTTATAAGGTCTTTGGCTGAGGTCTCCCTCTGCCTTAGAAAGATGGAAAATCATAAAAACTTACCTAAGTATGCTAGGAATTTCAAGGAGAGGTAGACTCAAACAGAAGACTCCACTGGATATAAGCACATGAGTCCGGAATGTGGAAAAAAGAGGCAACTAAACTAAGCTAGTAGCACTTTTGCAGGGCTTATAGTAGGGAAATGAAGTAAGGAAAACTTGAGGGTGAAATCATTTAGACTAATTTCACATACTATGTTTTTATGTGTTTTCTGCATCTTGACATATAACTAAAATTGATATGTCCTGTAAACTTCCCAGTCTCATAATTGCTGAAAGGAAACTTTCTAATTGCAATAGTCCTATGTTGAGAAATGCTAGTAGTACACATGAATTGCTTCCCAATTGCCACCCCACGTAAGTGGTTTAATATAATTAGTACAGAATGCCAGAAGGAGAAAGGAAAATCATAGCCTCAACTAAGGACTTAAAATATGCAGGACTAAAAGAGGTGCAATATGGCAATAACAGCTATCTACGACTAGTCATAAAGGATATTAAAAATTGGGCATTCAGAATGCATTATCTTCTACTGAATTCATCTTTTCTTTTATAATTCTGGTGGTTTCAGACATTGTGACTATAACTGAATCATTATACAAATTTAAGGTACTTTTTAAAAAGATATCACCAACATATTCTTTGCCAGTAACAGAGAAGGAAGACCAATTTGCATTTACTTGGCAAGATCTCCATTATACTTTGCAGTATTCCCTCTCTTTTGCTATTACTCAGTGGATCAGAATTTAGCATAAGTGATTCTACACTCTAATGTTAGAAGGACTCAAATTCAATAATAAGATTCTAAATTGGAAAGAGAGATTAATGTGGATTGTGGGTTAGTTCCTTTGGGCTAATTGAGTATAATTTTGTTGTTGCTTCTACATCAGAATGTGTCTTAGAAACTTAGTTGTTCTTCACAGTACTCTTAGTCATCTTTCTAGGTGGAAGGTGGATAAAAAAGAATGTAACCTAGATATTAGAGGTGTTTCATTAACTTCAAGTGTTATTGAGACAGTATCCTGACTGATTAACCTCCAAATTGCTGTTATCATGTAAAGATTTTTACTGTATTTTAATTAGTAGGAAAATCTTGGAGATACTTGGAACAAAGCCACTTAGGTAGCTGGGAAGGGGAAAGTGAAATGAATCAATTTACATTTTTATGTTTTATTTCATTATTTAAAAAGATAAAAATATACTTATAAAATATGTATTTGATCTGGTTTTCACTTTTTTTGGAAATGTTTTTAAAACTAGAAAATTATAATGCAAGCTAAGATTCATTTTCAAAACATCTATTTTCACTTCCTATTGCCTTTCATCTAGGGATCTAAGAACATTCCATGGCTTTTCATGATTTGCCAGAGGCTCAAGAGAAATCCAATCTGTACTCATGTCGGTGACACTGTCTGCCCTTTTTTAAAAAATGAACACCCATAGCTTTACTACTGTGGAACAGAATTCTTGACCTGTTATTCTAAAAACAAAAACATTCATTTGTAGAGGAGTTTATATCTAACAGGATTTAATGTTTAGACTGGTTAGGAATACATGTACAGTTAAGAAAAAACAAAAGAGAAAAATGCTTTTAATGTGATTTCTGAAGCCTCCGATAGTCGAATATATAGTTAACATAAAAAATTGTGTTTAGTGTGCTTTGGCCTGAGATATGTATTAAAAATATTGCACCATTTTTACCTATAACACTGATACACAAGAACAAAGAAAAATAATGAAATTCAAATTTTCCATCTCTTTTTCCATTGTAGCTCCAAGAAAGCTGAAAGACATATACTTGCTAAGCCCTTCCTGGTAAGTTCTCCTTGAACTTTGTAATTTAGCATTTTTTAAAAGTTTAGTTAGGAAATAATAGTAATTAGACTCCTTGGAACATAGTAAGCAGTTGACAATAATTCTTTATTGTTACCTGTGACATACAGATAATGTGATGTAATATAACATATCATATATTAGAAATATGTATATGAATAATCCATAGGCAGTTGATAGTATGGAGGTAAGAAAGAAAAGATGATGTATACGTGACTGTCATAAGCAATCATTATTCAAGCAAACTTTGCATTTTATAAGAATCGCAATAACAGTAACAGTAATGCTTGTGAATCTAATCATAGTCATCATAAAAACATTACATGTGTTAGGAACCATACTAATCATTAATCATAAACATGATTATTAATTCTATACATGATAAAAAATTTAATTAGAAAATAGAATTGTGAGTTTCTTTTATTTCTGTACTGAGAAACTTGGGAAATCCAGTAAACATGTAACTCTTAATGTGGCCTAATGTGTAAAAGTGAATATCAGTAATTCGTCCTGTAAAAAAATTCATATAGTTTTCCATAGAAATAAGTCATTTTGCATAAAAATACTTTGCACACTGCAAGGTAATATGAAGATAAGAATGAACTAGTCATATTATTAATAATATTTATGGAATCTTCTGTTTGATGCAAATATGAACCAAGGAGCCATAAAAGGCTGGGGTAAATTAAAATCGAATATATATTAAGGTTATATAATGGACAAATTCTATGCCAATGTTGAAACGTAGTGCATGCTTTTATTAAATTCTATAAGGAGATGTTTAGGAAATGTTTCCTTCTTAGTACTTGTGGAGGAGATAATTGGCTGAGCGAAGCAGTTTCTACCTTGAAAAAAGCAAAAAGCAAGGGCTGCATTTGAAAAGAAGAGTCATTTTAAGTGGCTAATGTGAGACAAGTTTTTCATGACCAGCTGACAGTCCAGGCTCACTGGAGCTATTAACAGGTCTCAAGACAAGAGCTTGGAACCAAAGCAGTTGAGCTTCCTGGGTATACCTTGTGTAGTCATTATGTCCCACATATCAAGCACAGCTGTCGCATTCTCGTATTGCTTTGTAAACACTATCACTCCATATTCTGAGGTTTTAGTTGGATACTATTAAAATAATCACTCATGAAAAACATAAAAACAGTATCCATAATAGCTAATATAAAAAGATAATAGGTGAATACATATACATACATATTATATATATGCATGTGCACTCACATGTTATCTTTTATTACATATATATATAAAATCTCTATTTTCTCTCCCTCTCTCTTTCACACTTATTATGCATCAAATAATACCTGTTTTATTCAGATTATCTTATTCAATCCTAACAATTCAGCACACAGATGAGGTAATGATTACAATTACTTTCACTTTAGAAATGGTGGAATTAAAAATAAAAACTTTGAGTCACTGGCCCAAGTTCAGGCAACTGAACAAATGTTTAAACCAGAATTTAAAACAAGGCAGTTTGATTCTAGAGACAGGTTTCTTCACCATCGCGCACTGCTTCTTTTAATGCAATCTAGTTTTACTAACCTCAGTATACTGTGTATCTATAAATTTATTGTGTTGAGCTATTTATCCCACTGCCTCACCTAGCAAGGACACACACACACACACACACACACACACACACACACACTAATTGTTTCAGAGTGACAGGAATTATATATCATCTGAGTCAACAATGTATATATAGGGATCTAGATTTGGAGGCTGTTTGTCCTGTATCTAACTAGAAGTTATTCTTTTCTCATAAAATGTCAGTGTTATAGAACGCTTGACACAAAGAAAATCTCAGAGGAGAAAGTGGCAACTTTCAGATACATTGCAGGAATAAATTGAACACAGATATATTTCTTCAATTCCTACATTTTATTTAACTATAAAGTATGACAAACAGGACAGGCAATGACTCAAAATGGGAATATTAAGCCATTTTTTGTGAAGTCACTATGGATTTAATGTAATTGCTCAAGACAATTTGCTAAAATGAAGACAGCTTTTCAGATGATGAAAGTGTTAATTGCAAAGAACATTAGCAGAAAGTATATGATGCAAAGAGAATATAACATGAATTGAAGCAGGACAAAAACATTATTCTCAAAAATATATTCATTAGGGTAACTCCAAGCTTATAAATGTGAGAGACCACAATAAAATAAAACAAAGTATGTGTAGTTTATGCACAATAAATCTATTTGTATTCTATGTATTCTTGACAACTTTCAATGTTTCTATTGATTTCTTAAACATTTTTTGAAATGTTCCTGTTTCCTTTATTTCCTGTCCCAGTTCAGTCCGTCACTTGATCTTAGCATGTCCTGTCAAGCTGCTGTTAAATGGGAATCTGCAATTTAAAGCAGATACACTTATTTTAAGTTCTTTATCTTTATCTCTATCTACTCCCAGAAAGAAAACTTAGAGCTGTGTATCTTAACATACTATGGAAGCTTATCTTGGAAAAAGGAAATATTAAAGTTGACAATCAAGCTCTTTCTATAAATTTGCTTAAAAGTGACCGAAAAAAACACAAGGGAGTTTACTAAACAAGCGTATTTCTCACTCAGCACATATGAGCTCAAATAAATGTTTCAGACATTAAATATTTTCTCCATAAGGAAGCACCTAACACTTTTTCCCCAAAGAAAATAGGGCTGCATCTCTCAGAGGCATCTCAGAGATCACCTCCCTCTCCTCCTACATTTCGAGGTTTGCTTCTTATAAATGCACCTTACCAAAGGGAGAGCTGAACTTCTACAAAAACAAAACAAAACAAAACCAACAAAGAAAAAATTCAATCACTTACATCTTTCTAAGTAAGCTACCATAATTGTATGGCTTAATGCTTGTTACATACAAATTTTTAAAACTAATTATGAACTATTTAAAACTTTGAGTGTGAACTTATATACATTTTTACTTATAAACTTTATAGACAGATATATCTCCAAATTTTAAAGAGAATATTTAAAGCACCCACTTACGAAATGTATTACTAGAGAGGGAAGTTATTTTTGTAGCAGTGAGAAATGTTTAAAATTGTTTGCTACAAATTGCTAAATTTCCTCTTTTTGGCTATAATAATAATATATACATATGTGTTTGTAAATATATATACATGTTTATGTATATATAAACAGATATTTTATTCAGACATACATAAGTATAAA
Organism: Plecturocebus donacophilus; assembly: GCA_004027715.1. Classification (NCBI taxonomy): domain Eukaryota; kingdom Metazoa; phylum Chordata; class Mammalia; order Primates; family Pitheciidae; genus Plecturocebus; species Plecturocebus donacophilus. Next base: position 7,762 of record PVKP010005571.1, on the reverse strand, counting down.
TCTATGTGTATGCATATATGTAAATATATGTAAGTTAATAATGTACGATAAGTTAGAACTCTCAATGTTTAAACTCTCTTGAATTTAAGCACTAGAATAATTTCATTTAGAATAACAATGTTACCTCATTCCTTCAAAAATAAGGTAAAATACTTTCTAGGAATAAAACAAATATAAAATGTTTATTTCATTTTAGTTCTATATTAGTGAATTTAAAAATGTACATCTGGTAACATTTCCATTAGACCTGAATCTTGACCTATCCCTAAGACTGGAGAATAAGTATTTGAGTTGAGATAAAAACTGGGTTCCTAGGGAACAGTATTTTTTTTTTCTAGAAAAGTTCTAGAATTATTCCTCCAAAAGGCAACTTCAAGGACAACAAGCTATTCTAAAATTTCATTGTATTTTTACATTTGATATAACTAGCTAATTATTTTCCAAACTTGATAGTGTAAATTAAAATTAGGTTATAAATTTGTAAAGCTATCAATTTTATCCTTTCCAATATTGGGGAACTTCCTTGCCCACTATCATTTCTCTAGACTAAATGTCCGTGGACAAACATGCAATTGTATAAAAAGGTACAGTTTAGATGAGAAGAGAAGACACAAGCATTATCTTCAGAAATAGTATCTTCAATGGAAGTATAAATTAATCATTTTCCATAACAAATAAATCTGTAAAGAGAGAAAAATGTTTATTGAAAATAATTACTTGAATAATTATTTTGACTGATAATTTGACAATAAACATAATTTGCATATGTTAATTTATATAATTTACTACAAATATATTTAACTTGTTCATCTCGACTTATTTATGTTTGTAAATGTAGATAAAATAGTATTTATACTTAAAAACTTTTTCTCTCCAAAATACTTTGTCTTACAATTGAAAATCATAATATAAACAATTTTAGTTTTCACAATGTGTTTGTTAATATGAATGAATGTTCAGAAATTAGAAAAAATCATGACTGGAACAAGACTATAATATACACAGTGTAGTAAGTGAATTACTAACTGGTTCTACCCATTCAAATATTTAGATTTTCCCAATTCTTACAAGTAGTAATTGCAAATACCCATTGCATCCGGCACCTCAAATTGTGGTGAACTTATATGCTAACCCATACTTGGTTTTTCTTATGCATTTGTACAGTAGCCATCTTTTATTTCCATCCTCTTTTGAAAGTACATTTTTCTATTTTATCCCTTTGTGATGGTGCTTGTCCCTCTTGTAATCTGGCTTTCTGGCTTTCTTGGCTGTTTTGTTTCTCAGATGCAGTTGAGAAAAGTTTAGATTTAGTACATATTTTTCAGATTAATTTAGGAGAATTTTTTTATAACTTCTACCTTTTAAGAAGCAGGACTCTCATAATAATAACTGAATAAGAGTAATGTAAATGTCAGGCTGATGAAGATGGTTGATGTTAATGACTTACTGCTCTTTTTGCTCTGCTTAGCATCTGAACACACTTATTTTATGGGAGGTAAATGGGAATTTGGGTCCTTCCACAGTCTTTGAATGCCAAAGAAAAATCAGGTATGTGCTTATTTTCTGGTAGTAGGGCAAAAGAATGTGAACAAGGGTTGGCCCAAGAAATATGCCTGTCCATAGTACCCAATGTTGAGGAAATGGTCTATACAGTGGGCCAGTTTTCCTTATCTAAGGGTTCAGCAGGGCTGACTTCAGGACTTGAGGATGCACAGATCTTGATATCCCTGAGAGGTCCTAGAATGAATTAGCTGCACATATTGAGAGACAAAAATATTAATAATATAGTTACCATTAGAATAGGGGGATATTGGTGATACATATTAGTAGGAAAGTAAGTGTTCCTGTTGTAGCAAAGAATTTATGGCTTAGTCTTCAAAAGCAATTGCAATGCAAACAAAAATTTACAAGTGGAATCTAATTAAACTGAAGAGCTTCTACATAGCAAAAGAAATTATCAACTGTGTAAACAGACAACCCAAAGAAATGGGAGAAAAATATATGCATCCAACAAAGATCTGAATGAGAATTTATAAGGAACTTAAGGAAGTCAACAAGCAAAAAACATACAATCTTATTAAAAAGTTTGCAAGGCCAGGCATGGTGGCTCAGGCCTATAATCCCAGCACTTTGGGAGGCTGGGGCAGGTGGATTGCTTGAGGTCAGGAGTTCAAGGCTAGTCTGGCCAACATGGTGAAAGACTGTTTCTACTAAATATACAAAAAAATTAGCCAAGCATGGTGGTTAATACATGCCTGTAACCCTAGCTACTTGGGAGGCCGAGGCAGGGGAATTGCTTAAGCCAGGGAGGTGGAGGTTGCAATGAGCCAAGATTGTGTCACTGTGCTCCAGCCTGGACAACAAAGCAAGACTCTGTCTCAAAAAAAAAAAAAGGTTGGCAAAAAACAGGAACAGACACTTCTCAACGAAGAATACAACACAAAGAACAGCCAACAAATTTATGAAAAATTCTCATTATCACTAATCATCACCAGAGAAAGGCAAATTGAAATCAAAATGAGATACCATCTCACACTAGTCAGAAGGGCTACTATAAAAAAAGTCAAATAATAACAGATGTTGGTGAACCTACAAGGAAAGGGAATGCTTTTACCTGTTGATTGGACTATAAACTTGTTCAGCCACTGTGGAAAGCAGTTTGGAAATAACTCTAAAAACTAAAAAGAGAATAAGCATCATACTCAGCAACCCCTTTACAGGGTATATACCCCCCCAAAAATAAATTGTTCAAAATTTATTTTGAACAAAAGACCAAAAAGACCTATGCACTTGCATGTTCATCACAGCACTATTCAGCAGACATAGCATCAACCCAGATGCCCATCAATGGAGGACTGGATAAAGAAAATGTGGTACATATACACCACGGAATACTATGCAGCCATAGAAAGGAATGAAATCACATCCTTTGCAGCAACATGGATGCACTGGAGGCCACTATCCTGAGTAAATTAACTCAGGAACATAAAACCAAATACTGCATGTTCTCACTTACAAGTGGAAGTTAAACACTGGGAACACATGGACATAGAGATGGCAACAATAGACACTGGAGACTACAAGAGGGGGAATAAAGATGGGGAAAGGATGGAAAAGCTACCTATTTGGCATTATGCTTACCTCCTGCATTAGTTCTATCATACCCCAAATCTCAGTATCACACAGTATACCTTTGTAACAAACCTGCAGGTGTACCCCATGAATCTAAAATAAGTCAGAGAGGAATAAAAATCTCCTACTTGACTTTAGGTGGATGACTGAGCTGCTTCTGAAATAGATTAAATTAAAAGCAGAGCACGAGGAATACAAATAGTGCAGAATGGACTAACAGTTTCTCACTATGCTGCAGAGCATAAAGTAAAAGAACTATATGCTCAAGGCTTAAATTTTTCTACTCAAGGGCTGGCTATATAACAGCATATTGAATGACTACTCCACAATATCTTTAGTCACTTAAAGTCACTGAGTTTTTATCATTAAGAATCTGATTCTGTTTACTCTGTTGTTGAGAGTTACTGAATTACCACAGCTGTATTTTAAAACATGTATACCTAATATGCGTAATCACAGCCTAACACAGAGAACTAATGACCAAATAAAACAAAACTGAAAGTCTTATGCTCTAAAAATCTTCAGTATTTTCATCAATGGTTTCATCTAAACTAGATCAGGTAAATAAATATAGGTTATTGACAATTTATAAATAGGTGTATACTTACCAGACACTGTTTTTACAATGTTAGCTTGAGTAGGATTGTATCCAAATCTTTGCTATCATGAAAGTAACACCATATTCCTGGGAAAACTGCCAATAAAAGTAAGAATCACCATTAAAAACTTGAAGGGTTCAGGAATGGCAGTTTTTATCTCTTACTTCATTACTTTGCCCAAATTGGCCCATTCTGATATCAGACGGTTCTTAGATTCTGGCAATGCATTATTGTAATCTGAATCAGATGGTGTACCCAACTGCACTGGTTGCTGTTCTAGTTATGTTCTCTTTGCTGGAGAAAATCAAAACAGTCACTTGGACCCTGGTTTCTAGCTATTGATTATCAAATGCCTTTTCAGATTAAAATAAAATTTAATTTTACCTAACAGTTCAGAAAGTATAGCTCAATGATTTTGCCTTAGTATCATGCTTTTCTGGATATGTTCTATAGCTTATTCATAGGGATTTTGAGATATCATGCTGATCTGCTAAGTAATAAATTGGTTTTGTAGAACTCACTAGAGAGGAAATATGAAGTAAGTACAAGTGCATAGGGTACCTTTCTAAAACACCTTTTCCTAGAAGTTAATATGTACATTTCATTATATTTAATGTCATGCCACCCCATGATCTACCTTTTGTCTGGTTTTCTAGAGTATATCAGGATGTCTTCTCAAAAAGTAAAAATAAAATATAGACATCTTATGTTTCAAAGACTAAGAAAGAAAGTACTTGATGGTCTCTGAGCTTTGTTGGTGACATAACTGCATTCAGTATGTGACTTCTACCCAGTGGGGAATTGAATTTGCCAAGAGCTACACAGATAGATCTGTCTAATGGAATATCCAGATAGCAATTTGAACATTATTTGTAATGTTCATCCCACTGGCCAAATATAGCATAAGTAAGAGAAAAAGAATGTTTTGCCATTGGAACAGAAGAACAAAAGTGTAGGAAGGATGACAGAAAGAAACAGAACAAGAGAGAAAGAGGAAACTATTTTTGGGCTGTGTGAACTAAAGGTGATTAAAAACAACAATAATACTGCATTGTATGAAAGAATATAAACTTCTTTTTTTTACTATTCCAACATAGGATAAAATAAACTTAGGTGAAACCCATAAGGAAATGATTTCCATTAATAAAAAATTGGGTCATTCATGAGGTAAAAAATATCCCTGATGAAGATGTCAAATGACAAAGAGAAATTGTAATTAGTAACTATGTGTTTGTGGCTAGTTTCATAAATAAGCATTATAATATTTGTCCATGTTGCCTTTAATAGACTTCTTTGTTTTAGTATGTGATTATATATTTAGCATTTTCCCTGATCCATTTTGCTAACTCTTTATGATAGAGTTTATGGGTGAAGATTGTAATTTAGCTCAGAGATTACAGCTAGGTTGTGATTTTTAATAGATGAGATGTGAGCATTGCCTGAAGATGGATGTGACTGATGATACTTGGATTTTCAGTCTTAAGTGGCTAATGTGATTGTCATTATTTGAAAGAAAGAAATATTATGCTACATGGAAGCATGCTGTTGGTTGATCTGACTGTAGTTGCAAATTGTAAGTTAGCAGAAGGCTGTCTATGGGGGTTTCAGAAACAAATATTTGGCCGATTGCTGATTACTGCAGATTGGCTCACCTAGTACTAATTCCATATAACTATATTTAGTAAGTCCCTTGCAGCTTGAATTCACATGACATAGGTTTTGCCAAGCAGAAATAAAAGAGAAAGACAAGAAGGATGAAAGTAAGCACTATGAATTAGTAGGCACAAATAGGGGCATTGTTTTATGCCTTAGTGGTATTTTGTGATCTTGGATCACCTGTGGTAAAGGGACTACCATCTAATCCCTAGGATCATGTCAGAAAGAAACCATTAACAATAGGAATGCTTTCCCACTACAGAGGACAGTAGTCTAGTTAGGTGTTTCTCCTAGCTGCACCGTTACTGAATGAAAAACAGTTTGATTCTCTTATCCTATCAGAATTTTCAATAAATGCATAATAGACTATGTTAAAGTTCATTATTGCTCAAATTAATTGTCAGAGTTGTCTGCTATTAAGATTTCCAATAAATACATTGACAAAATCAATGATGGTTTAGTGCTATAGATTGTAATGTACTTCCTTAATTTAGAGAGACAAAGGAAAAATAAGCAAAGATATATTAGTGTACTAATAGTTACCTCAAAGCAATAGATAAATACTTTCATCTATCCAGATACAAAAATTGAAAATAAAATTAAATTACGTGTTTGTCTAAGTGGACTAGACACCCACTGCAAATACAATGAAACTTAAATACTAAGAATGTAATTAAAGTGATTAAAGACAAGAATGCTTATAATCACAGGTAATATTCAACTTCCTTTGGTGGTCCTCTTCATTAACATTAAATCACTCAAAAGGTATAAACCTATCAGCATAAAAATTCTAATCTCACCATGTTTGTAGTTTGAACTTCTAAAATGTCCAGGGAAATCAACTACAACAAAAATAAAATTAGCAATAATGACCAGAAATTTGACAAAATAAATGTAAATACAAGAAAACAACAATTTTCTTTTTATGTCAAAAAATAAATAACAGAAAATGTAATGGGAAATACTTAACGCAGTCACAGAATTTTAAATTAGTCAAACATCAGCTAAGTGTTGGGTTTTGAATAGAGGGTGTGGCCGGAGCTCAGAAAACAAAGAAATATTCATAGTGTACTCTATATCTTTGGGATCTTAGCTCAAACTGAAGCCCAACTAATGCATTGGTTTCAGAAGAAAAAAGTGGAGAAGTCATTTGGGAGCCATGACATCTTAGATTACACTGAGACAAAAACCAAATTATAACCCCAGTGCTATGAATATTGTATAGCTCCTGCTAAATTAGTATAACCCTAGGGATGTTAATAGACTTTATCATTGTCACCAAATTCAATTGCTTGCTACATCTTTTGTCTATTTATTATCTATCTATCTATCTATCTACCATCTATCATCTATCCATTCTCTATCATTATTTATCTATCTATCATGTATTTGTCTACCATCTATGTGCATGTCTTTATGTGTTTATATCCAATGAGGGAAAAATATTTCATAAGTATTTTCATGAGGGAAAACTTAGATCTGCTACTTTTTAGCACTTCTTGTGGTATATTGTAGAACTGTTGGAATCAGCTGCCCTAAACCCAGTGCACTATGATATTTTAAACCAAATGTTTATATTCAATATTTGGAAGACTATATTTTCCTGATAATTTCCTTGATTGATCACTTCACTACTAAGTAAAAGTATTCAAAACTATCCAGCATTTTTGTATTAAAGCTATACTACTTCACTAAATTTGAAATTTAGCTACTTTTCAACCCCAATTAATTTATTATCATTGAAATTTTTTTCATTTGTAACCTATGTAATGCTAATAACATATTATTCTATTAAAACACAATATAATGAAAAATGGCAAAAACCACAATTACATTTACAACAGCTTAATATTTTTGTGACTCAAAATAATAGCATGTGTTCAAGGGTGCTAAAGTAGTGCTTTGCAGTTGCTTCATAGCGCAAAAAAAATAGAAACAAAATGGGAAAATAGAAAACAGGGAAAGTTAACTGACAGATTTTTCCCCATCTAGTCATCTGATGTTCAAGAAATTATAATTTATGAAGAAAACCTAAATAACATTTTTGTAGGTGCTTTGAAAATTAAGAAAAATAATATATTTTCTTCTACCAAGTATAATTATTGTCATGTAAAAAAGAGCTTTATTCTGGTAATTTGTCATGTATTCAATCTTGAAAATGAAATATATATATATATATATATATAATTCTACTTTGAGTTTATGAAATTTGAACTGTATCAAAATAGGAAGAAACAGAAATAGTCCAAGGAGGAAGATTCTGAAAAGTCTTTTAAGAACTAATCTATGTATGATAGTCAACCAAGGTTTTATTTGCATTGTCTTAAATTGTATTATAAGAAAAGAAAATAAGAAATACTTTTTTTTTTTTTTTT